>KK122549.1:761422-806075 GCA_000611955.2 Stegodyphus mimosarum
ATCATATAATACAATTAATAAAATTGTAAAAATAATAAATTAATAAAATGTAATGTTATAATAAATTAATAAGATGTAGAATATTGTATTTTAGATTTCATGGTCACAAATAATTTTCAATATTCATTAGGCAGAGTTCATGAGTCATTAAAGTGTTCATGATTATAGAGTTTATATAAAAAAAGTTCATGTATTTTACATGACTCATACATTATTCACGACTCATTGTTATCATGACACAGCAAACAGATATTGGTGATGTAGGCATTGTCTGCATAAATCAGCAATATCTTTAAAACCTTTTCATATTCTTGATACGACGCTTTTGGCTTACTTTTAGGTCTTTACAAGGGGGCTCACCGGCCGCCGGTGCTTCCAAGGCTCAAATCCCGGTCATGGGCTGCCTGCATGGGAGGTTTCGTGGTTTGCCCCATGTGTTACGTGCATATGAACCACTTTCCCTTAGAAAATTCTCCACAAACGCATCTATCCTCTTAGGCAGATAGCCTTCGACTGCTCTGCCGTAATCAAATAAACCATTAGGTCTTTTCTGCATCAATGTCTATCTTGCTTCTATTCTCCCAATCACATGTTATTTCTCACAATCCGCGAAATGCCTTTTTAACAACATGTTCTATCTACCACAAATGGAAATTATATCTACTTACTAGTACAATCCATAAAATTAGAATTTGAAGCATCCTCTTGCACTCTTTTTCACACAAACCAGCTGTAATTTGCATATTTCTGCGGAGCGAAAATGAATATCACTGGATTACGTGATGAAGTTTACCTTGAGATAACGGCAACTAACTTTCATGGACTTCACCTTAATAGAATTAACGCAAAGCATCTTTTTATAGTTGTAACTGTATTTTTTCCCCCAGTGTATTTTTAAATACGTCTTCTGATTATATACAGATACTCAAATGCTGAAATCTGCATACAGAGTATTTTAGGCTACGTGAACTAGTAACCAGACTAATACTCAGTCTAATAGTGTGATCGTTTAATTCCTTTTCTTGTTATCAAAAATATTATCTAAATATTAAATTTAGATATTAAGAACAGAGGGTAGATACTGCAGTTAATTGAACGAGCAATTTTCTAATTTCCTTTCTCGCCCCCCCCCCCTTCCGCTCGTTTTACCCGCGATAATTTTCCATCTCATTATTTCTATCAAGATTTTCTAATGTTGATAAACATATGTTCTTCTTTTTTTTTCAAACTGAGTGTCGTATCAGTTTCTTCACTTCAGCATAGTAAAAGAATGTGGCGTAATGCATCAAACATGCGTTTTTGGTGTTATCGTAGCGGAAAGACCTTTTATCATATTTGCTGTCGGTTCATAGGCCATGCAAACAAAACTTAAGGCTAAATTGAAGTTGAAACTTCAATTGGTAACATACGATTTCGTAGTAAAGCAAAGATAAAATTTTCTCGAGAAAACCTTCTTAATACTAATTGCCTATTACGGCACGTGTATCATTTACAATCAGTAATCATTTACAATTTTTTTTATAGTGAAGGATGTCTCTTAGAAAAAAAAATAATCGATATGGAAGATTTGGTGTTATATTAATCCCACAGGCATCATATACGACAAAGAATGTTCATAAAAAGTTAAAATACATTTATATTGCTTACTTCATAATACTCAAGTATTCTTTCCAGATGTTTCGCAAAATAGCCGAAAACAGACGAAGAGCATTGGTCGAGTGTAATATGCATAATTACTTAAAATAAAATGCGAGTAGATCCAGTGTAGCTGAGCTTAGTAAATAGTATCCATAGTTAGCTTTTTAGTAACCCAGAATGCTCTGCTTATAGGAAATCAAAATGAGAAATTGATTAAGGAAATAGTTCAACTGTAAGCGATTGCTTATATTTTGGGCAAAAAGTGGTTTTCAAAAATCTCATAATATGTAGTACGCTATGTATTTTCAATAAATCAAGAAACGGCGGTTGTGTTTTGTTAGTCAGTGCTAGCAAAATATCTTTTATTTAAGTTTTATAGGTTGTAAAATGATTAGAATTTTTCTCGAACTCAGGAAATTGCAAAAACCTTCCTTGCCTTTACCGGGATTCGAACTCCGGGCTGGAAGCGTCGAGTGGGCTTCCAGTTACACCACAAAGGCATCGGAAAGGAGGAAGAAAATACCTTATATACTTCCCCTTTGAAACTGGGTTACTGGGGGTTATTGTACACAGTCGTCAAATCTTCATAGTGACGAATTATCGACCAATACTTGTTTTTAGTTCAAGCGCCACTATAGAATCATTAGAAATTTTTCGATATCAGGAAACTGGAAAAATCCGCAGGGGCCACCACCGGGATTCGAACTTCAGATCTTCAGATTACGCATTCAGCTTACTACCAGTTACACCAAAAGACATGCGGAAAGAAAGAAGAAAATACCTTATAAGATCTGATTGTAATTATATATGAAATTATCTCATCCTCATTTGCAAGCTAATAGTTTAACTCGTTGTTATGCTCAGTTAAACACTGGTAGTGCTATGAGTTCATTCCGGTGAGAGGAAGGCAGACTTTTTACGTTTTCTGCTCCGAAAATCCCAACAGTCGTTACAAGTAAAACTTTCTAATAAATGCTATCGATTTTATCCACTGTGTTTGATCAAAAATGTAGCAGCTGAAACTCCTAAGATGGTATTCTAGATTACTAAGGCTTGATAATTTTAAGTTTTATAGCCTACTATTCTGGCCTATATTAAGGTTGAAGATTAATTTAGACATTGATTGAAAGTTAATTTAGATTAATTTTGCAAGAAATTTGTTGAAATAGTTGCAGAATTATCAGCAATTTAAGCTCATAAGTGGAACTAAGCCTAATGTGGCGACTCTTTGTTTACATTTGAAATATTAGTAGCATAGTGAAATAAGTCAGTTGGTGCGCCGGTTTCAGTGTCTTTTTGTTCAGTGTGATGCGTTCACTTTTCCCTACCCCTGTTCAGTATGATCAAAAGTTTACTTTAAATATTTATGCACCTAAAAATTTTAAAAAATTATGAAAATTGTGCTTCCTCTTGGCCGAATTTCGTGTTATGCCGTAGAAACTCTAATTTTAATTGCAAAAAATTTTTTTATCATTTTTAACTGTATCTGGTGTTTTAGGTTTTCTATATTTTACAATTTTTAATTTTGAGTTTTTATGTATTTATGGCTTACCGTAAATAGAGAACTGAATGGATTGAATGAGAAATATACCTCTAATGAAATTAGAGGCAATAAGTTTAAATGTTGTGCAGGAGAAAATGTGTGTGTAATTTAATATACGGTGCAAGAAAGTCACGTGGTGTCCACATGAGATTTTTTACTTTTTATCTTCCAGTGTTACAGTTTTTTTTATTTATTTCTGTATGTAATGATCATTATTTTTATCTTTACTTATTTTTAGTCTCTGTTGAAATATAGAAGATTTACCGGTTACATTCCAGTAAATAGTATTTGCAAATATTACAACAAAATTTTAAAGGGTAGCAAAATTTTCCAATTCAAAATCAACACATATTGTTCACACATGATAGCTATTATATACTCAGAAAACGAATTTTCTCCTTCTGGACATAATAAACAAAAAAATTTCAAACGTAACCCAAAGATCTAGAATAATGTGCAGGAAGGAAGATAAGAGCCGAGAGTCATTGAGCTCTTAAGAACTAGGGCGGAGTTCGCAAATTCGAAGTTCTGAGTACATGTGAGTATGATTTCTCCCTTTTTTGAGTTAAGATTTTATCGGGTTTGTTTATCTCATCTTCTTTGCAATTCAGGTTGTCAATGACATAAGTTCCTTGATGGTCAATAAAAAATGCACTGATAAGCGTGTGGAAAATATGTGGCTTAGTAATAAAAGCGCGGACTAGCAGGGTGGAACCCTAATCGTAATGAAAATGTTGTCACGCGTGCGTAGCACTAGAGGGAGCAAGCATCTGTTCATTTAATAGAAAATGGAGGCATTCATCTCTTAGTCGTCCAAACAGTTTTGAATATGAGGGTTGAAAAATGAACACAATGAAGAGCAGCGGCTAGTTATTGCGCCGGTTCTGATTGTGGCAGTGTAAGAGCTATTGAAATCCATGAAAGATTCGATATAGGTGTTTCTATTCTTCGAAAGCCTCACTACAGCTTATTGTTTCTTCTTTGAGCTTCTAGATTTTCAATCTTCGCGTACAGCGACTGTTTGACAATGCTAGGATGGTTTTTTCCGCATTTCCATCAAGATACCTGCCTCCTGACTGTCCACATTTGCATGTTCGTAATTTTCTTGCCATGCTTTTCCTATTTAAATGCTGTCTTGCCTATAGCAAAGTCACCCATCCATAACAGAATACGACTTCATTTATTTTAAATTCAGTACTTATATTAAATGGCGCAAACATAAATTCAATTTATAATCTGAAATTCTGAACAGTATCAAATGTTATTTTTATTTTGTAATTTCATTATGAATTTTGTAACGTATCAAAATAAAATAAATGTGAATCATACTCTGATGAATTTTCATTGAAATAACAAACAAAATAAAAGAAAAAATATTTCTTTTAACAAAAATAAAGGAAGAAAAGGGCAGAGAGAAATAGTATTTATAAAATGACAATTGTTCGATAAAAATTTTAATATAAGTTATTGAACTAATTATTTGTAGCAAGGGGAAAAAGATATCCCCTCCTGCTTTACACTGGAGCATATTTAAACAAAAAATTTTTTTAAAAGAGAATAAAATAATAGTTTTAAAGTTTCTGAAAATTTCAAAACTTTGTTGCTGATATGTATTTTTAGATATGGAAATTTTAAAATAAGGAAGAGCAAGTATCCCCCCCCGAGTAAAAATACGAGGGATTTTCGAATCAGGTTTTAAAAAATCAGAAACTATGTTAAAATGTCATATAAATTTCATTAAAAAGATAATTTTTCCCTCTATTCGATTGGCGTAAATAGTAAAATTCTGAAAATTTTCGTTTGTTCGTTAAGATATGTGAAAAAATCATTTTAACGTTAAGTTAAAAAAATATAAATCAAATCTTGAAACACGATATCGCTTCATCACATTTTACTGCCATCCACAAACAATGTGGGTGCAAAATTTAAGCTTAAGCTTATCATGAAGTTGTTGAAAAACCGATCACACACTTTTAACCATAGCAGCAAACACCATGAATGAATTATAGAAAAGCATATGATAAGAGTTTCAGATTTGCCGTTTGTGAAAGAGAAATTTATAAAAATGTGATTGAAATGTGAAAAAGTTTCATTTTGAGAAAAAAAAATGAAAAACTATATATATCGTTCTACAACTTAAAAAAAATATTTTAAAGTTTTTGTAGCTTCTTTGCACTATAAACATACCTTAATCACTGCTCAGAGACTTCACGTTTTCTTTTATTTTTGTCTTTTATAGATTTTTGCATCTGGAAAGATTTTTTAAATCATTGTTTCAACTTTATGGGTCAAATACTTCGGTACCATTTTACATTAATCAATGTAATTTTCCTAATGAACATTATATTCCAGTTTCTTTCGACAATGGCGCTTATTTTTTTCATTCACTTAGTTATTGAGATATAGCTTAAACGGGCAAACACATTTTAGAAATTATATTTAGCGTTTTTTGTACTTCAAAGAAAGCTTCAATATATATTCTAAACATCACACAATAACATAATTCATTCTTCAGCTCCCCCCCCAAATACATATATAGTTACGACTGATTCATTGGAGTTACATATAATATACATATATGTATATTATATTTAACATATAGTTACGACTGATCCATTTTGAACGTTATTTATGAATAAAAAATCTAAAAGGGTGAGTGATATTTTGAAATTATGCCATCTAATGAGAGGTTCAAGAAAAGGAAAGGTGCTAAGAGATCAGATACTATGACCCTAATAAATATTACATTTCGATGAACCTATAATAAATAGTCTGAATATAGCCCAATTTCCTGATCACAGAATATTTTCGTGAGAAATTAGCCTTAAAATTTTATGATAAATTTTTAATCATATCCATCAAGAATAGTCAGAGTTCATTTCTTACTATATTTTTTTAAATACTCGAGAACGTAATTTTTTTCAGAACGTTGACAAACTTTAAATTTCTTCGTAAAAAGCAGAAGTTCATGACCTGCTTTGTGGAAGACAAATGGCATAATATAACCTTGGAAGGTATTTCAGTATTATTATGGATGAAGCTAAAACGCTGTAATGAATATTTAATACGTGCGATTTTCATATGGTGGCAGCAATGTTTTTAACATTTATATGAATTCCTTTTTAGTGTCCTTCTATCCCGAAACGGTACGCTTTAAGCCTATTTCAATTAATTGAAACGACTGCTATTTTATCATTCGCAGAAGTTTCAGATTACTGGCAATGACCTGATGTTCGTATGCTTTCAATACTTGTTATATGAAAAAGTATATTTTAAAAATATTCATTCATATTACTGTTCTATATTTTCATTGTGAAGAGGTATGTATGTTTTTTTCATTCATAATATAAATTTTGCATTTTGTAATAAATATGCGATGGCCTTATAAAGCAAAATCCTTCGTTCTATATAATCAGAAAGAGCTTAAGAAAAAATAGCGTGTTTCTCTAAATGGTAAGTGAATCAAATGTTTTAATATTTTTAAAAAAACTGCGTTGGCAAAAAATTATTTTTTTTAAATATTGAACATGCAATAAATAATAATATATTAATGTATATTTTTCTTTCTGTGTCTGTGAGATATCGATAAATAAACCCATTTCGAAATTGATTTATGACGGACGTTAGAAATGTGCAAAAGTTTCGATATTAAAGTTCACTTCCGAAAGAGGAAGCAGTAAGTGAAAAATTTCGAACTCAACAGTTTGAAAGTTTTTCTTGACGCTCAATTCTATAGACCTTATAATATATAGTGCTCAACTATACTTTTGTTCCCTTTAATAGTCGTGCATAATAATCATAGATATTATCCACAATGAAACATACATATATGAGCCGAAAACATCATATATATTGTTTAAATTTGGTAAAAGCTTTACACCTGTAGTCTAATTGAAATGATCTTTGTATATTTCTAGAATTGAATTTATTTTGAAGAATTTGCAATGTACTTAATTTATTTATTATTAATAATGGTAATAAGATCAATTATTGTTATTATTATTATGATTGTACAGGGTGTCCATAATTTAATCACCATATAGCAAAATTAAATTGAAACGTAATTTCACGGAGTAAACGGTAATGATGTATATCGATATAATATTTAGTTCAAAGAATTTCACTTATTCCAATTTTTTAGAATGGCAACACGGAACTTGCCTGTTTCCGAACAAAATGGCGTCTTTCAGTGAAAACGCAGTGTGGTTTGGTTGTAGGAAACGAAATCTCCGAAAACACTTCAAAGGCGATTCGAATATAAATTTAATAAGCCTCCACCGACGGAACAATCAATTAGAAGACGGTTAAAACAGTTTCGACATACCGGACATGTTTTCGATAAAGGAGGTGCAAGTGAGTCAAGCGTGAGCGATGAAAAGTTTTCCGCTCTTCGAAATGTGCTTGTGTACAGTCCCAGTAAATTCATTCCCCGTGAATACAAAAAGAATTCCCAGGTTGACTGTTCATGAACGATTGAAACTGAATGTATATAAATTCCAGATTTGTCAACGAATCAAACCTTACGATCGGGTCGTTCGTAAGGAATTTTCTGTAGACATCTTGATCGTATTAGTAATGATGATAAATTTCTTTAGAAAATCGTACCCCTATCATTGGGCTACACATATGCGTGATTTCCTTGATGAAACATTCACAGATCGTTACATCACTCGACTTCCTTTTTCTAGGGATACTTGAAGAACCAAATTTACGCTGTAGATATTAACACTATGGAAGAAATATCGAATCACCACAGAAACAACTACAGTGACTCCACAAATGCTTATGAACGTCTGGCGGTCAAACAAGTACAGAATCCGGTATTCTCAGACTAACTAATGGTTCTCAGTTTGAAGTATATTAATGTAAAATTCTTTGAAGTAAGAAATAATATTTAGCCAGTTTTCTCCCTACCTCTTATTCTGTATTATTGAAAGCATATCTTTATGCGGTGAATAAATTATGGCTACCTTATATCAAGAATACTGAATATTTTTCTAGCATGAGGATGTTAGAATATAACTGGACGTTACTGTAATTAAAATCCCCCTGCCTTTAAAATAAATTTCAAATCCCTGACAGTTTTTTAACATGAATTTCAGTCAGAAATACATATTACGAAAATTCATCAGTTGCGTTTTAATTAATTTATTCAAGTAAAAGTTCCTGTATGTACGAATAAGTTTCTGAAACGTTAGCAATATTATAATGCTTTAGGGAATAGCTAACATTTTTAAATTAAAGACAAAATAATTAATTTTATCTTTTAGTATTTCCAAATAGGACGATGTTGAAATTTTTTTGGTGTTATAAAATTATTTTGCTCTATATATTACGATTATAACATAATTTTTAAGTGTAATGCATTTACAAAATTTAATTTTTTTCCAAGTACGTACTTTGAGCCTGTTCTACTGACTGTATGCATCGAAGCCGATTTCGCTATAGTGTTTAGGTGAAAAGGGCTAAGAAGGTGAAAGTCGTGTTAACTGCATTTCGGAAATAGACACGTGGGAAAAAGTTACTGGTTTCAACAAAAGCAAAAATGCGATGAATGTTAGTAATATACAGAGTGTATCAGTACAGCGGTGACATACTTTCAGGAGGACACCTAGACGATAAAAAATCACATAGCGATGCATGGTCGAAAATGTTCTCCTGGCGCGGTAGTGACGACGCAAAAGTCAAGAAAGAAAGGGGTGAAGAAACATGTATATTATTCTACATCACTTTCCTGGCGCTGTAGTGTCGTCACTATCGCGCCAGGAAACCGTTTCCAACCATGCATTGCTATGTGATTTCCCATCGTCTAGTGTGCGCTATGTCTCCTGAAAGCTTATCACCGCTGTACTGATACACCCTATATTATTCCCAAGACTTGTGGTGCTGAAAGGTATTTATTTTCGAGTTGTTTAAGTCAAAAGTAATAAGTAGGCAAACCTATTTTTGATCTTAACATAAGCATATCTTAAAAACGAACTATGCAGAATATATGCAATGAAATATACCCGTATATAGAATTATTCTGATTTTAAAAAATCGTCAGACTAACTGTTATTATTTTGCACATGCCGATGAAGATAATACCTTTATTTTACAGAGCGATTTTGATTAAGTTCGCTGAAATTAGCTGATATATTTTCACAGTGCATTGCTAAATAACATTAAATAGCGAATCTTATAATTTCCGACGTATGGGACACCCTGTATAACGTCAGTTCACAGTTGCAACAAGTAATGCTGGAGAAACTACTCTGTGCCTTTTATATTAGAAAAATATGTGCTAACATAACAGAATACGATTCACAGATTCGCTGAGTATTTTGAGTTTGTATATTAAAGCTTGATATTTTACATCTTCCAGCAAATATCATTAAAAATTAGACGATTTTACGTAAACTTTAAATAAACTGTAGAGAAAACAGAAATGCCTTATGCCGAATGTTTTGAGAATACCTGAAATCTAATTCTCGTGTTTGAAATTTCATAACTGTTATATCTTGTACCTAGTTTCCGAATTTCTATAATAATTAGTTCATGTTTATATGTGGAAGCATGAATGAGAGAACATAATGTTGAAAAATAATAAAATAATAATAATAGGATAATTTTCACGGGTTAGGTAAATTTTATCCCTGTTTTTAAAAGTCTTTTTTGGACTGCAGACTATTTTATTTGTACATGTACATGTTTATATCTGCTGATATTTTGAGCTTTTTTATAAACACTGTAATGTATTAAACATAAATAAAGTAATAAAAATGTACAATCGACGTTTAATGTAATGACTGTTTGTTTGAGCGCCCATTCCATTATAAAGAGCGATGCAAAAACGAAAAATATCCCAAGTATTTCCCCATTTATATTTTTACATCCCATATAACGACCAGAGAATATCATGTATTCTAGTGCAAGGTCCAAATTCAGTTTCCCTTTCAGTTTTTCTCCCCAAAATTTACCACTTTTAGAAACATGCATTTGACCTTGACTTTTTGTGCCTTTCCATCATCCAAAATTTAGAATGAAAGAAATTACAATAAGAGTTTTTATGTTGGTGACAATTTCTTTGGAAGAAGGGTCAAGAGCTGCGTTTTACCCTAGTGAAAACGCTTTATACATTTTTTATTATAACTGCTCTGTATAGCTACTTATAGTTAGATGCAAGAGTAGTATTAGCCCCGTGTAGTAGAATGATGTTTGTCCGAATTTGTTGATGAAGAGTGATTTTCGTAAAAGATAGATAAGGTTTGTCTGAATATTGTTTGCGAAAAAGAAATATGAGTTAGAGAGAATCTGGTATCAATCTCGGCAAACAATAAATATCGTCCGATAGACATTAACTTTCATTTTGAGGAGAAGAGGCAAGGAATGAACAGGTATCTGAATTAGCAGCTCTGTAGTGAAATTTAACTGGGCAGTAGCTGCATCTCTGCATTTGCCGAGGCAAATGCCGCAAAAAGAAAACTTTAATACTATACGTTAGAAGCATTCCCTAATGACTCTACTTTGTAAATCTCAGCACTAAACTGTAAAACATTTCACAATACAGAATGATTTACTTTTAGAATTTCTTGCTTGTGAAGAAACATCTCCAGTTTTAATCACGGCTGCCGAAGCAAATCGCACGTGGGAACTTAATTAAAATATTCCATGCAAATTTCGCAATTTCGCGAAGTTCAAACATTTTCATACTATTTATTCCCTTAGCAGATAATGGTGCTGGCTTAGAACATGTTTTAGACTTCAGTATAATATTTCTCTTAGAGTGTTTTGATTTTGAAGAGACTGCTTCAACTTTTTTAGCATTGCTCGCATAGCAAAACACACGGGGGAAATGAGGGTGTAAGGCATATTGTAAGTGCTTTCCTATCAGTTCTTGTTTCCACTCTACCAGAATGAGTTTTTAGAATCATGTTGAATGCAAATGAGTTAGAAGGAGTATTTAAGGAATGTTCAACTTATCCGTGAGACAGAGAGAACTAGGAATCCCGAGTATCGCGTGTTTGCCTTCGTGATAAATCTCTCTTGAAGCTGTTATGCTCGGCCATTTATGCTCGTGCCTTTTGATATTCGCGGCTAATTTAAATTAAGGGCCAACTACGTTAAATAATTTTGTTAGCTTCGGCTAAGTCTTTTAGTTAGGTTCTTATTTCTTATTCTGAGTTTAAGCTCAAGTGGAGGCTTTGTTGTAAGCCCGAGAAAGGGGACAACTGTTCATCTTATTTCGAATGAAATAAATGGTACTTAACCCTTCTTGAGTCTATGACTTCAGTTATTTGAGCTCAGCCATAAGTCGCTGAACAGTTCACTAGGTTCCTCGACATTTAATTTAATCAAAAAGAGTCAGGAACCTTACAACGAGCACAGAGGTTGAGCGCATAATTTTCGATAAATTCCAACGAAAAGATTTTTAATCAAGTAACGTGCTACTCCCGTACAGCTGGCGCATTTGAAACTGAATTTTGTTTGATTAATTCGATTTTCAGGCTTCCGGTTACGTGTTCTAAACATTCCAACATTTATTTCAAATTTTGCACCAAATTACAATGCTGCTTCTATTTTCTGAAATGCATTGGAAGGAGAGAGGCAGGAATATCTTTAACTATTTTCATTTGCTCTTTTAGAGATTGTACTGGCAACACATCTCGCTATTTTCCTTCCTTCGAGATAATTCCTGTATCGTAAAATGTTCATGAGTTTCAGAGTATGCAAAATAAAATTTGATATAAGAAAAATGAATTACCTGGTAAAGCTTCCAAAAAAGTGTTTAGCTTTTAGAGGGGGGGATAAATACAGTCATGTTTTACATTTTTAAGTTAAATACAACTACAGTTGTAAAAAAGAGCATGGCATTTATCATACTCTATATTCAAGTTAATTATGAGTTGTTGCCACAAATCTTCATTTTATAGTTTAACATTTAGTCAATGATGTAAAAAAATGCATATACGTAAATATTTAGATTATTTTGGAAGACATATAAACTAATCTCCTCAAAAATCTATTCTTGTAAAATGTTATAAATGCATGATTTGTGTTAAAATTCTAAAGATGTGCAATAAAATTGAAAAACTAAGTGGGCGAAATGCAAAATTAAGAAATAATTAAACTAACATATTTTAAATAACAAATTCTTAAAATAATTTGTAGAAATTCTTAAACAGATTATTTAAGACAGGGGAGTTATTCCACCCTTCTGAAACTTTTATGGCGGATAGTCTAAGGAGATCTGGCTGATAATGGAATTCCACGTGGGAAAAATCTAAGAAAATTTGAAGACCGATTTTGAGAATAAATCTTGGTTTTTTTCTATGATTTTACTTATGTACTGTTAAAACCTGTAAATAATTTTTTAAACCTGTAAATGTTTATAAGTTATAAAAAATGGAACAAAAATTCTATTTTTTATATCTTTTATTTTAGTTTTTATATTTTCTATTAAAACTTTTAATTAATTTAAATATACCAGACTTTGGTAACAGCTAAAAATTTAACATGCAGTCAATTTTTAAATGAAATTCCATAATATTCATGACATTTATTCTAATCTTAAAAAATTAAACATTCCTAAAATTAAGCGGAAATTCTTAAAATTAGCAGAAACTAAAGCATTCCTAAAATGAATTTGCAGTGAATAATTCTTCTCCTGCGCTATTATTATGATACGCAGCACTGCCGCCCAAATGGTAAACTGGTTAATGATACTGACTGCTGTACCTAAGGATCCGGATTCGAATCCCGGAGAAGGATAGGGTATTGTCTCTGAGCTCCATTGGGTCACACAAAATATGCGGTGAGCCGAAACTCTTCTCGAGAGGTTATTGGTAGGAGAAGAGGGGTGGGAGACCCTTGGATCCAGACATCTGGGTCCTGTCCTTCAAACTAGAGCGGAACTGAGCATGAGGTCGAACCGCTACCTGTATGACGCTTAAGGCTCTGGCCAACGACAGACGCAGTCTTGTACTGCTTGTTACGATAATAAATCGTGGGCTACAAGTCAGATTAGTAACAACATCAACGCTCAGCACACGCATGGAATCGGTTAGTCATGTGTTCAATTGCGGGAAAAGATATTGTAAATTTTCGTAGACGAATCATATGATTTGTTTAAATTTTTGTAATTCTTTTCTTTCTTTCTTTTTTTAACTACAGATTTAATATCCATACACAAATCATAATTCTTTTACATCGACTTATTTCCGAGAAATTAACTTTACACTGAAAAGTGTAAAAACTATTGTTTAGGTGTTAGAAACAGAATCATGCTTAAGGATTTTAAAGCTGAGTCCCCTAAATACTTCATTTTATAATTTTTCTCATTAATCGTTAATATATATTTTTTAAATTTTAAAACTTCTCTATTTTATTTTTTCCCCTATGCAATTGCCATAATCCGCCCCCTTCTATATTACCATGTTTAAACATATGCATGAATAAAATTTCTCTAATACGAATAAATGCATATAAAAAAACTTATTCAGGTATAAAATTTACGGAAAGGTTTTTAAAAGGCTTCACCGGTTATAAAATTTTAATAGGCCGTCTCATGTATGGAAAACTTCTACAGCTATTAAAATATTGCAAGACCAGGAATCACTCGATCTTTAGAAAGACTGTGTTTCGAAGATCGCTTTTTCTTCCAGTAAAATATGCAATATTTACGTTAAAATTGTTGACCGTCGTCTTTCACCTCTAATTTTCTTCTGATTTAGGGGATGGATATATATGTATTCCGATCTTAAGACAGGCTTGTAGGAAATGTTAGTACAGTTGTTGTTGTTATTTGTGAGTAATCTCGCTTGTCTGACATCAGAACAAGCTCACGAAATTCACCGTGACAAGGAGGCAAGATTGACCTTGGGTACTATACATGTCACAGTACGACTCTGGGCTTTTCCGCCACCAATTCTTAAGGAAAGTGCCTTGGGGGGGGAAGGGTCTGAGGGTGTTCAGTCATTCTTCCTCTACCACCAACCTCTCTAGAGGACTTAAGATTTGCCGCATATTTTGAGTGCCACCATACCACACAAACACTATACATTTATAAACATCTATGCCTTCTCCAGGATTCGAAAACCGGACCCTTCGGTACGGCACTGAGAGTCACTAATAACTGCCCCGGCAGGGCCGTGTAGGTGCATATTATAAGTATTACTTGTTAGAGCAGCCTTTTCATTACAATATTAAACCAATTCTGCTACTGCGGCCATTCGTTAGAACGTTCTTTCTTTCTTTCTTTTTTTTAGGCGCTTAAGTAAAAGCGTCTATTCTAAAAGCGTCAATAAAACCGGGTTAAAATGTGTTTATATGCATTTTTAGGTACCTTATAATAGTAAGATTTTATTATAAGTAGGAAGGTAATATTTGGTTTAGCAAAGGATTTTTATTTCTTATTGTTTTTATTAAAGATGTATCAAAAAGAATAAGTACTGAAATGTATAAGCGTCGGAAGAGTTAAGGATTATTTTGACAACTGAAAAAGAAAAATTTTAGAGGGTAGTAAACTATGAAGAGGAGAAACAGGAATTTGAGAAAGAATAAGAAGATGGCATGGGAGTTTAATTTTTAAAGATTTATTCAATGTTAAAACCCTACTACGAGAGCTAAGTAAGAAAGGTAATTACCTAACCAAGTTTCGAAAACAAGAACGTTGTATAATCAGCAATATCCAGGAACAATAGTTATTCTTACCCTAAGATAATTTACTTCGTGTTATGGAAAAATTGACATGCAACAATAATGCGAAACATTTTTTAACCTTTTACTGGGAGAATAATGGCTTCAATGGGAGAGGATCCTGACATCTCATTTCCTTTGTTTTTGTAGACGTTTTCACCCGCTTGCATTCGTTAAAGTGTTACAAAATATGAAACCGATAATAAAACAAATTCCAAATTTTGGGCTTCCAGATGCCCATATTCGGAGGAAGATTACATTATTCAAAATTGGATGGCTCTAAATACAGTTGTTTTATTACAATACGAGAAACATACGTATATTTATGCACATTCTTCGTTGTTTAATTTCTTTAACACAGGGCAATAATATTTGGTGGCAACAGTTTGAAAAGTGATACGCACATTTAAGTAAATCGACGCAAAATGCCAAAACGAAATTAATAGCCCTTCTGAGCTAAGGCTCCTTTGGGCTAATAAAAAGGAGCATGGTGGACAGTTCTATTATCTTGCGTTCTACTGGGGCGATTGAAGATATTTAATTTGCGTTCTTTCTTGGCTCATATACACATATATTAGATTTATATATAGCACAGTTCTAACTTCGGAATTTTGGCGCAAAATCGGATATTATCTGAAGGCTCACGCCAATTTGTTTTTTAAATATTTCGATTCTGTGACTCAAATTATGCCTAAATTTTAAATTTTTTAAAATTTAGTGAGAAAGTTACCGAGGAATTTAAAAATTTATCTTGGCGCACTTTCTTGTTGGCACCAAGAATAGTTCACTTGGCGAAACTTCTAATAACTTTATTTTCATTTGCCTTTCACTAAGCGCGAGTGGTAAAAAAAGTGTGTTATCTTTCATTCTTTTAAACAATATTTGGCGTTATCGCTTACAACAAATTTCATTGTCTTTAATATATAAATTCACGTATATCCTGAGAAATTTTTAATAAAAACTCTGATTCTTTTGCCGGTTTGCCTAGAAATACATCTTCTTTAAGGTCACTTTAAAAATTTTGTAAGTTTTACTCAAAATGTTTTTTGAAAAATTTATAAAATTTACTAAAACAAAATTACAAACTTGAAAAATAAATCAGAAAATATCTGCAAATTTTATTTGGATTGAACCTAAATTTCGAATTGTGAAAGAAGAAATGAAGTAAGTTTAATAAAAAAAAAGAGAGATATTAATAAACATATACCCAGTTCAATTAACATTTGAGGAGCTAAAAGTTTGAGAGCTAAGTTTTAAAAAACTACTCCTGCGATTTTTATAAAAGTTGGTATTTTAGCAAAATTCGAGTCGTTGAATCGAAATATAAAAAACTCATATCTCCTTTCAGGAAAGGTCCAATTTTGGGTCAAAATAACTTCTTTAAAAGATCTAATATATCCTAAGTCGTGCTTTCAGACATGAAAAACGCAAGTTAAATTTCGTCAGTTGGCCCAGTAAAACGGGAGATACAGAACTGTCTCATTTTTTTTTGTGGCAGAGTGTAGATGTGTTTAATAGAAAAAAAATCACGTCTGTTTCCACTTTTCCTCTAAATTTTAGTTTATACACCTGTATCTACATCAGTAAGATACGCATACGTGGCCCACACTTTGCATAGTCCTATTTATGCCACTGGGTTTACAGTATACTCTAGAGTAAGATAAACATGTAATTATTTCAGAAACTAAAATAAAATGAGCACTATAATTAGTCAGTTCATAAATGGAATATAATGAGCAGTTTCAACTATCTCGAAAAAATAAAACGAATTTGCTGTCCTGGATTGTATACAGCATAGTGAACGGTGATTATTAGTCCTAAAGCAAGGGTTTGAATTCGCTTCTTGCATGCGGCTTGGGTCTCCCATTTCTTGCGGATCCGATATTGGTCTCTCTTCTGTAATGAACCTCGATGAGGGAAAGGCTAAATGACTGATAGATTCGGCCGTTGCTGATGAATATTTTAAAACAAATATTAGATCGTTACACGAAAAGAAAAGGAAAAGTTGAAACTTGAAAATTAATGTATAAATTTTATCCAACCCTTGGAATGGAAGGTTAAGGGATACTGATGATTATTGAAAGACTGTAGAAATACTGATAAATACTGAGCACTTTCAGCCTCACTACAGGATCACTAATAGATGCTGAATACATATATATTCACATCAGAGCATCGTCGCGCATATGTAATGCCAATATGCATGCGCGCATGCCTGTAAATTTAAAACAGGAAGAAAAGAATCATTTCTTTTAACTAATTCATGTAATAAAACCTTTAATAACTGCATTTAATCTGTAGTTATCAACTGAATCATCAATTTTACAGTCAAAAATTCAAAACGAAACGAGTTGCGTGCTGCCATGTCCCGTATCTCTCTGCTTATTCCCCAATATTAGAGAAAAATATATGCTGAAAACATATCAGATTCAGTCGACGAAACCAGGGCAAAGATGGACTTTTCCCGTCCTTCCGCAGTGCGACAGAGAGGACGGATTGCACGCTGTCGCGTTAAAGTTACAAGAAAAAATATTTATTGTTTTCAAAGAATTTAACACAATTTATTATGTGTTTAGTGTGCTAGAGGCGGTTTTATTGCTTTGAGGTTTATATTATACTATGCTGTCTAATATTTCAGAGTTCCGTATGGCAATATATTCTGTTTATAAAAGAGTACGTTTTCTAGAAATTTGACAGATATTCAGGTTTTGAATTTTCTTTGAAAAAGAAGTTGTTAAAAATTTGATCGTCTTTAACGGCCATTTGCAGTAAATTCTAATCTGAGGCGGATGTCACATGACTTCCTTGTGTGACTTCTTAAATTATGCACATTTGTTTGTTGCACTTCATTTAAACTTATTTTCTCCAATTATTCTAACTTAATTAACCGATTTCTCAAGGCAAGTTGAAATTCACTTCAAAAACTGCAAGTTTTGAAATATAAATGAACAGACCAGTTTTGGTCATACCGGAGTCAGACTTCTTGTATTTTTATTTTTTTATAACGAGTTTTCATAAAACTGTCCTAAATGCAATTCTAGGCACCGGGAGACCGCATTAAAAGTCTGATTTCTTTATTTGTAGGAAATTAGTTCTTTCTTTAAATTTGACATTTCCAAAACAGGAATATTTTTGTCATTTTAAAGACTTCTGTAATCTGAAATATGTGTCTAAGACCAACGATTGCGACAATAAAGGCCGGGTATGTACTTTTAAGTCGGGTAAAGGGGGGTGTATGTATGCATATATATGTTTGTTTATGCAGATTTCATAAAAAAGGGAGGTACACAACGAGATGTCATAGCAGTCAAATACACAAAATTTCAACGTTCTACCTCTAATCCTTTTAGTAATGCGAAATACATACATACGTATACGTGTATATATGCACGTACGGTACGGTCATTACGAACGTATCTACAAAAGTCACGAAAAATTCCCTTTTGAATCCACTTAAATCCATTTTACAATCAGTTTGGATTTAAACAGCCTTTTATTTTGTCCGTATGTACAGATGTCATGCAAAAAAATTGTCCGAATGAGTTTCAGGATTAGTCAAAATGGATATTTCTGTTGAAATACAATACTTTTTTTTTTTGATTAGAATGCTTACTTCTTATTTTGTACAAGGAAGTAAAATCACAACCAACTAGAACACAAAAAATTAAAAGACTTCTTTCTGAAAGATTATGTATTAAAAATATGAAATCAGGTAAGTTTATCTTGAATTTATAACACATCCAAGCAGATATGCAAATCTGACTTTCCCGAAATTTTGCTTGATAAAATTTAAACAAATCTAAAGTTAGAAACAATTATTAACATAGTTATAAATATTACACAATTATTAAACAATTTTAGCACTAGTCCGTAGTACGAAATATGAGAATTGATTACTCTTTAATTCCCTTCAGATACAAAATGAAAATGTATATAACTTGATATTATGCATAAACACCAGCAATATTCAAAATATTATGAGTGAAACGTTTACATCCCTGTCTGTGCCAATATTAGCAGCAAATATACCAATGGAGCGACCTCTCAGATACAAAGCAAAACTCAACTGTGATTAAGACATAAATTGTTCATCAATGTTTACTAATCAAAAAAAAAATTATAAGGTTTTCCACTCCAGTCTTTAAATTTTTATCATGCGCGTTATTATTATTTTATATGCTATAGAATATTTAATGAATTTAACAAGCAAATAATAAGCCAACTTTTAAATGTACATAATGCTAACGCTTCTTTCTTTTCGCCATCGACAGAACAGCTTGGCCCACTGGGTTAGGTGCTCTTCAGCCTGTTGGATCCCGTCGATGAAATTAATAAAAGTAATAACAATAATAGAACTTAGTACTATGTCCTCGGGGAATTGACTATGTAAAGTAAAGAACACTGAAAGAAAGACCAGAGCATGGAAAGAAAGTGCATGTTGGGGGGGCTGTTGAGACTAAGGGAAAATGCTGCTGACCTTGAGCACAGCAAAGTTGCAGTTGCTTTCAAGCAGGCATTGGCATTGTCGAGTATAATGTGCTCATAACTGTAATGTGTAGTGACAGTTATACAATTAAATTCTTTAAAAAATGATGCTGTTGATGTTACATTATCAAGAGCTTTGTAGATTGGTAATATGTTAGGTATTTCTGCTAATTCAATACATATTTTAGTTACATTTCACTATTACGGTACATGTTAGGCATACAAATATAATAAAGACGGGGTATAGAATCAGGTACCGTTGTAAAGCTGAAATCTGTACAAATACATTACAAATGATGAAGCAAAACAAATTACAAATTAGGTATATTAATAGAACTTTTTAAAATTTTGCCGTTAAATAGTATGCTTTTTATGGAAATTAAGGATACGCTCTTAGTTCATACTCGCCAGATATCTAAAATAGTACTAAACCCACTAATAAATGCAGAAGAATGACAGCTTCGACATTCATAAAATTGAGTATACTTTATCCAGAGACAATGAAGATCTTACATAGCAAACGCAGTAATATACTGAAGTAATCATCTAAAACTGCAAAAACAAATTTAATTACACTCCTTAGAATTTATGCCATACTTCGTAAAATTAATTTTTGTAACATATTGCACAAACGAATTAGTTTGCGTTGAATCTCTGTGACTTCTATGGGATTCCTAAAAGGTCGTGTCTGCAGAAGAAGCATAACTCTGCTTGACTTGAAAGCGAGGTGTACGCCATGTTACTGCAGTTCCTCCTTAAAACCTTCTCGTTAGTGTTTAAATTGTTATAATCCGCTTTGAACATTTAATTGATGAAAATATAATGCACATTGAACGAACTCTGCGATTAAATAAAGTTTTATGTTTCCAGTTTGCGTTTCTTGTTCTTTATCGCCACCTTTTCACCTGGTGGTCGAACATTGAATTATTATTTCTCATTGCATTTTCCTTTTTCCCACGGTCCACATAACGTATATATCAAGTTTCAAAATATATCTCAATCAGAACATCTGAATAGGATCACTTTAGTTACAGCTAACCTACATGTCGAAAGGCAAAAGGGTTGTTTTTGTGGGGCCTTTTTAAGAGAAATTGTTTCGTATACATGTTACACGTGGGAAAGCCACTGAAAAGACCATGCAATCAGTCCTTTTTCCTGGATTCCAACCCCGGAGTGAACTACCAGTGTTCAGCGACTTTGTCGCTCGGCCGCTGTAGTATTATATACTGAACTACATGATTCACAGAACACGATTTTGAATATGTTACTGGTTAATGCTTCCAATTCATAACTTTAGACGAAGCCATTTTAAGAAATTTTCCAAGTGAAAGGAAGATGTGTTGAATGATTTTTCTAACACAAACAGCGTATTTTATAAAAGAAATTATATTTCTTATCAGTTTTTGCCAAAACGTAAATTTAATTCAATTAGTAAAAATAAAGAAATTTATTTCTATAGTAAAATTCTTTGAGAATTTTTAAATAAATTTATGCATTATTTTAAGTTTATACTCTAAAAATATTTCACTGATTAGAAGAACATTAATTTCTCTTTAATGTAATTTATGAAACGTCATTTCATATCAATGGGGAAACTTTTTCATGGGCTATTCGATTACCAATAATTGGATGTATGTATAGTAATTGAAAAGAGTTTACTATAGATACACTCACGTTTGTGAAAATTGCAACACCATGAAGGACTTACGCGAGTGAGCTGAAATTTTCAGGAAATGCAAAGTAGCGCATGATATGCAAATGATTAGAATTGCAAATCCGTAGCGCATGCGTATGCTGAGCAGCGCCCTCTGAACGGCTGATGGATCCGAATAAATAGACGGCTGTAGCGAGGCGTGTATTGTTATCGGTGGTTATCTGCTAGTGGTAAACGTTAACTCAATCTGTACTTATGCCTCGTCGACGAAAGAGAGCGAGATTTGAACAACTTACAGAGTTTGAACGAGGGAGAATCATCGGCCTTCGTGAAGCTGGATTGTCGTATCGTGCAGTAGCCTCTCGTGTGCAGCGTAACAGCAGCACAGTGATGCGCGTTTGGAAGCAGTGGACGGACGAGTGTCGGACAACTCGGAAATCCGGGAGTGGACCCCGAAATGTGACGTCAGCTCGCGATGATAGACACCTGGTCCGCATGGCGCGGACGGACCGTACAGCTTCCTCTAGACAATTGGCAGCACTGTGGTCAATAGCTACAGGTGTTTCATTGTGTGCTTCATCAATTCGTAGACGTCTGCTGCAGTGTGGACTGCGCGCACGGACTCCTTTATACAGGATCCCCCTAACGCACGACCATCGCCGCCTGCGGCTACAATGGGCCAATCAGCATAGAGACTGGCGTGCTGATTGGCAGCATGTCGTGTTTTCTGACGAATCCCGCTTTAATTTGTGGTACCATGATGGCCGCATTCGTGTCAGACGCTATGCCGGTGAACGCCACCTTCCGGAGTGCATTATCGAACGCCACAGTGGACGAACACCCGGAGTTATGGTCTGGGGCGCCATAGCATATCATAGACGATCTCAATTGCTACGAATTGTGGGCAATCTGAACAGCAACCGGTATATCCGTGAAGTTCTACAGCCCGAAGCTGTTCCCTTCCTTCAAAGCTTGCCAGGCGCTGTATTTCAACAGGACAATGCCCGCCCTCATACTGCTCGGATTGTTAAATCCTTCTTTGCAGCGCAGCAGGTACAGCTTCTTCCTTGGCCTGCGTGTTCCCCGGATATGTCGCCAATTGAACATGTGTGGGATGTCATTGGTCGGCGTCTTGCTCGTGATCCTCGTCCTGTTGCGTCTGCAGACGAACTTTGGGTACGCGTACAAACGATATGGAATGCTCTTCCTCAGTCAGACATTCAAACTTTGTTTGACTCCATGCCACGTCGTGTAGCAGCACTTATTGCGGCGCGTGGTGGCCACACAAAATACTGATTCTGATCTCTTGTTCTTGTTTGTTTGCTTTGAACATTTAATCATTTATTTGTACCACTACCACTCAACTGTGTATTAAATTGCATTCAATTATGACGATTCCTTCTTGGTGTTGCAATTTTCACAAACGTGAGTGTAATTTAAAATTTAAATTTAATTGTAAAAATGATTGGAACTTTAAGGTAAAACGTTGTTGCTATAATTATCATATAATGGTTTCTAGAATATAAATGCTTTTACTAATTGCTGAAATTTAGAAGAAATAGAAATTAGTGCTGAAGTTGAGAAGATTATATATAATCTGTCATGTTCATGTAAAATTTACAATAAAAGTGCTAATAAAAGACTTTTTAATTTTAATATATGTCTTTAAATACAATTAATGAAGTAAATTCTAAAACTGAAATGCAAGCACTCGATAAAATTTAGCAGGTCTCTGTGAGTTTGATCTGTGAGTCTATCTTAATGTAAAATCTTTTCCAAATGTTATACTTTATCTAATATGAAGAGCATTAAAATCAAATAACGAGTTACAAAATAATATAATAAGATATAAAAAAAACCTGTGCTATCCAGTGAATAATAAAACAGTGAATATACTGACACTACAGATTAGTAATACGATGATGAATGAAATAATGATACTGATTATAAATTGGATTTAAGTAACCTTTGTGTACAGAAATCTGTTTTGTGCATCTTCCTACAAATTCTGTATTAAGAACTTAATATTTTCAATATCAAAATAAAAAAATAGTGAAATATATATTTTTTTAAATTTAATTATGATTTGTTTACTTTAATGAATATGAATGTTTATGAAATGCTATATATATATATTTCCTAAATATATCACATCAAAAATGGAAATTTAAAATTAAATTCTTTAGAATCTTGATAAAAATTTAGGTTAAATACGTGAAAATTATTTTAATTTATGTTAAAATGCAAAATGTGCTGATTAAATAACGAATAGAAAGGCTTGACATAAGTATTTTGGAGAATTTTTGTTACAATTTTCCTTTTGAAAGACGTCGAAAATTTTTAAAACTTCAGTAACTTGAAAGCAAAATCGTGTGCATGGTAAATAATGACTCAAATAGGTAATTTAAATGTTTAAACTCAAAATTCTTACTTAGAAGATGAAACATAGGTAAAAGTATGAAAATAAATGTTTTTCGCAATATGGAAATTTCGCTGTTTTTATTAAGGCACTCTATCAATCGAAATCGATCGACTCAGTCCTTATTAAAAACTAAGTGCGTCTCGTGGCTCATATTTCATTATTTCCAAATGCTTTAAATAACGAATAGTAAAGGATCGATGTAAATGCTAATAAAAATGAAAAAAAAGAAAAGAACATTTCACTAAGCTTTAATTCAGGTAAAGATTTTGAAAAGTGTCAGTGACCAGCTTTAAAAAGTAATTTCTTTTCTAATTTAAAGTAACAAAATTTCAGACAGTAATTAGGAAATATACTCCCATATCAAAATTTTCTCAATTTTTATTTTTAAACTGATATTACTGGATTACAGTTACATAGATATAAGCGTATTTTGTCGTTCTTATTTAAATATTTCTTAAAAACATTGTAAATCAAATACTCAAATAATTTTTTTATATTGAAAATTCTCATAAATTTTAGTTACTTGTTAAATTTAAACACTCAATAAGTCACACGTTATTCTTACATGCCAATAACATCTTCAAATTAAATTCTAAATTGTTTTGGCTTTTAATGTTTTTAGAAATAATAATAAGAAAAATCAAAGGTACACAAAATGCACTTATTATGCACTGAGCGTTGATCCTCCAAATGTGTTACTTTAGGAAAACACACTTGCCTAATTGACTGTGTTTGATCTGCAGCTTAAGTTTACATTTAAGTGCCTTTCCTGAGTCTTTTATTCTCAGAGCGATTGTAATTATTTGCATCAATATACGTGTTAATAAATGTTTGAATGAAATCGCTGGGTATGTTTTTAACGTATTTTGATATGAACCAAAATTTATTTTGATATAAACCAATTGCAGATGTTGTTTAAATTTGTGCTTTGATATAAAGCGCAGAAATCTTAAACGCTTAAGAAAAGCAAAGAATTGCTCACTTATTTATAGTAAGTAATAGCATTGTTTTAATAGAAGAAGAAATACACGGGTTATACGCACCTGTAATAGCATCCATAAGAAATCCACTTTAGTACGCTTTTGGTGCAAAGGCAGTCGTGAAACAAATTGATTATAATGAAGCGGATCTAGTACCAATCATCTCCAACCCTCATCTCATTCACATCCGGAGCTCGTTCGCCATACACTACGACTCGTAGTTGCTCTTTTCACCAACACATTTTTTCTCTATTCAGTGATACGGCGAAATGGTGAGCTGTAATCTCACCTTTAAGCACATTGTGTACAAATACATTAAAATCACCCAACTGATCAGTAATCCTTTTACTTAGCAGTTCTGTGCCAGGAGAGCCTCGTACATGGAATGAGGGCGTGCTTCCTGCTGCGTTATAATATTAAATGATATCCAACTTTGTGATGGAAGGATGTAGCTGACAGATATTGCCTCTAAAAGTATTCATATTCACAAAACGTGGCCCTCGCCGAAACCCGGAAGGCGTAATTCCCACCAAGATGGTGAATAATGAAGAGGAAGAAAAGATCAATCTTGGAGACGATGAACAGATGGTAAGCGTTTTTTCATGTTTTGGTTAAATGTTATGTATATTTGGTTACATATTAAGAATTAGTATTCAACACTGTATTGATAGCCTTGTGATTAATTTTGATAAGAATTAATAATAACTCAGCCTATAGTTTTATATAAGAGGTTGAATTCATAATTAAAAACTGCAGCATATCATGCAATATTTCAGATTTTGAAAAAGATAACTTTCCACTTTTTCACTCAATGAAACAGAGAAAATAATATACAACTGAAGCTAATATTCAGTTCAAATAGTAAATTTTGTTTTGATACTTATATATGTGCTAAAAAAGCTGATTTTTTGTCATTGTTTTATAAGGTATTTCTCCCGCCTTTTTAGCATGCCTTCGTGGTGTAGTGGTCAGCACGATCGGCGTGTATCGAGACGTCAGTGGTTCGAGTCCTGGCGAGGACCTAGCTCATTTTTCATCTCTCCTCCTTCGAAATAATCAAATGTCTCTGCAGCTTTAAAATTACTTAAATGATCTTCTAAAGAAGTGGTATTTAAACTGTATTCCACAAGTCAAACCCCGGGCTTCCGAAATAAAAATTCGAAAAGAAAATTACAAAGCACTTTCATTATAGAATGCTAGCTAACTAGTGTTTATTAACTAAAAAATATAAAGATGCATTTAGTTATAGTTTAGTTTTAAAGCTTAAACATGTGGTCATCACATGTCGAAGAAAATAAATTGCAATGTTTCGCCAAGCTAAATAATTTTGCAATGGAATTTGAATTGAACTTAGACGACAGTGTTAAAAATTATAGTACAATGGAGACCATTTTTCAGTTGAAGAAAACTGTAAGGGAATATTTCTCTAAAAAAACCGTGTATGACTAGATAAAAAATCCATTCGAGTGCAAAGATAAATCCGAAGGCTTGCCAATAAAGGAAAGGCAACAAAGACATATGAACAGATTTGACATTGAAATCTAAATTGAACAAGACTAGCTCCTAAATTTGAATTGCAGATTCATGTAAAATACCAGAATTTTTCTCATACAACTACAAATATTTTAATGCCATTCAAAACAACATATTTCTGCGAAAAATCCTTTTCAACATATGTGGCAATGTAATAAATTAAATACAGACTATGTAATGCGACTGCAGATAACATCAATAGAGAAAGACTTCGGCAGTTTGTGTAAAAAAAATGCAAGCACGTCACTAAAAACAATGCTACAGGTCACTAAAAACAATGCTAGGGTAGGTGGCTCCCGGAGCACGAGTTAGCTATTAATGAGTAAATTACATTAATTTTATGTTACATATGTTATTTTGGATTGGATAAAAAATACAGTAATTTTCCGTAATTATCTTCATGTAAAATGCCTATAACATATTATTCTTTAAATATTATTTTAAGATATATTTTTCCACGCGTAGGATGACGTTTCCCGAAAAAGCCTTTTAGTTCAAAGGTTTCCGTGAATCGGCAAAGTTTAAAGTATTTAGCGTGACTTATTATAAAGGAATAAATTGCAATACTTTATTCTAAAACATTTGTGATAGCATATTATGCAGAAATAAATTATAATTATACTGTATAGACTTTAGAAATTTGGAACAGATATTCCTTGAAAACTTCTCTCTGACTTACCTGAAATCTGGTCTTCAGATTAACAGAGTAATATGCTGACTAATTCACCACAAGAACACATAGAAGGAATGCCTTTAAATTCCTAAATTCTTAACCTCGATATCTAAAGGGCTGCGGGAAGGAGGAAAGGCGAGTTCTTGTCGGTTGATCCAAATTAATGACGTATTATCATTTACCACTCTTAGTTGCGGAAACGGTATAACAGTAATTTTGAAGGCTAATTTCTTGAAAATTTCATCACGCCCTCTCCAGGATTCGAAACCGACAATTCAAATTGCCGCATTGATTGCTAATTGCTACACCAAATCTCATCTTTATATTTTATTTTTAGTGCATTTTCATAAAATGTCTATCCTCAAATTGCTTGCTCTTATACAAATCACGTTTGGCTACTTCAGTGTTAAAATATGGTAGATATACAGATTCCTCGTTTGCAATACATAAAAATGCCGAAAATACCTTTACGACCGACAGTTTTCGCGACAAAAGCGAAAGAAAGCTCTGAAGTCATATCCAGTGCAGAACATCGGTATTTGAATATGTTTACATAGGAAGATGTTCAAATTGTCCGACGCACACATCGTATCATGCATGCGCGCGCTGTGGAATGGCTTACTGCGCACGTGGCAGCAGATGGTGTCTACCAAAGTACATGCAGCATAAAGACGAGCAATAAGTCTCTTTCTTCAGTAATTAGATCCTGATACACCAATTCCTTTAGATGGTTACATAGGAAGAAATCCAAATGTTTCAGATCTGGCGACTGGGGCGACCATATAACCGACCCTCAAGTCCAATCCAGCGACCTGTATTCAATATCTAGCGAATCACGTGCAAAACCGCTGAAATGAGCTGGAACTCCATTATGCTGGAACCATAGGCAACGTGACGGGTATGACGTTCACACGTTTCTTTCGTATTTATCTCGAAACCTATACGTCATACAGGTACAGTTCTTTGGATAGAGTTTATATATTCCAAGCAAGGAATCTGCTGTGCAGAGTTTGGGCGGTCTTGTTGAGACACCTGTATATTATGGGATAATTTATCATGCATTCTGAATGTACTAATTATACAATAATTTCGATTGAATTTACTGAGCATAATAATTATTGTGTACTATATATATATATATATATGTAGTGATGTATATATCTAGTGATATATCTAGTCATATATATATATATATCATCACTAGTACATCACTAGGGAGTTTATTGTGAAATTAAATGGTCTCATTCATAAAACATCCGTCACATTATTATAACGTGTTTGATTATTCCATATTGCATTGATCTTGGTAAAAGCTCTGGAATGCAAATGACATTTTTGTGTTTGAATGATACAGATCTATTTATTTTGAATAACATATTCAGCTCTTAGTGAAGTTAATAATAAATCCTGAATATTTCTTTAGAAATAATCGGAAATGAGTACTACGCGATTCTTCAGATGTATTCTTCAGGTTCAGTTAAGTAATAAATATTACTCTCAGGTTCATTTTCTGAAAATTAACGTGGCGTAAGAATTCATCAACAAAATGCGCAAATTTCTTTGCCCATTTTGCTGTGAGTTTCTCCTTATTTTACTTCATAGAGCATTAGCATAGTAAACTAGATGTTGGAAGACAATGAAAGTAAAACGTACATGTTAAATATTGTATAAAATTATCACAGAAATATTTTTCATCGAAAGCATTTATATTTAATTGTTCAGATTCAAAAATTCTTTAACCAAATTTTTACTAAATTTATCGATGTGTTGTCAACAGCAGCAAGAGAATAACCTTTATTGCAGACTTTTAAAATACATGCTTAAAAATAAAATTATGCACACACAGTATATGTGTGCACCAAATACACGTACTTTTATGTATGTCTGTGCGCACTATAAATCAGTAGTGACGGAGTACAGTAAGTTATTTATTTTATATTTTGCATTACGGAGGTATTTACTTCTTTTTATCTCCGTTATTGTTGTTGTCGCGTGCATATTACATGGAAAAATGGTTATCAGAGCCTATTTATTCCAAAGCGAGGTTGGATTTCTGTTTTCCACCCCAGTTTTGAGGGAGAGACCCCCTCGAGGTATTCCGGGGGTCTCCCACCCCTCTCCCTTTCCACCAAACCGCACGAGAAGACTTCGGCTCGCTGCATATTTAGAGTGCTCCCATGACGCACAGACACTATCAATTTACAAACATCCGTACCTTCTCCGGGATTCGAACCCGGGCCCTTCGCTGTCGTAGTACGTTTCCGTAACCACTATGGAGTCTTGACGACTTTTTATCTCCTTTATTCTGATATTATGGATATCCTGAAGTTCATATTTGAACTTATTTAATTATTAGAATTCTCGAGTTAAATTCAGTCAGAAGAAATTTTTAATCAAGCACAGGTAAAAGAAACTAATATGATACCAAAGGTCTTTCGAACTAAATATATAAGGCTAAAGAATTAGTTTATTGTTAATCAAATACTTTAGTTCTGGAAAATAATTTATTATTTACGATGATAAAACAGTTCATAAAACAAAGGAAAGATTTCTGATAGAACATATAAAAGTAAATGTATTTGAACAAAAAATATTTAAATTTAGTTATCATTGCCCCAAAGCGAATTCTTTCGACAGTTATTGAGTCTCGGAAGTGATCTGGAAAAGTGTCAATTTTATTCCAAATCCGAATATTACATTGCTTAATATTATCTATCTGAAAACGATACTTTCCCTAGGCAAAGGCGATTGTAATCAATAACCCAGTTTAAAACATTTGATCGAATTTCTTATCCTTAAGCCTAGTATCTTCGGTTTGGAGGAGGGATACCTTTCAAATGCAAGCCAAAGCAAATGCAAGCCAGGTGAAACCTCTTGCGGATCTTCTACAACTGAACGCTGGGCATTGTTGATGACGACTCAGGGTACAAAACAATCAGATCAAAAACGATTGGAAGTCGCGGCGTCATGTGATGTAACAGAAACGTAAAGGCGTCTCATTATCGGTCCTTTTGGAGGCTGGCACTCGGCCATATTCGAGGTGCATTAACAAGTGTGAAACTAAGGTTTCCTCAATCATCTGAAAATAGTTCTATAAATCATAGATTGCTTCTTCAATATAGAATGTCTACTTTGGATTTTAATTTAAATTAGTTAAATGAAAAACGCTTTAAAGGATTTCGTGTAAGATGTTTCTGTGTTTACAAGCAAGATTTCGAGAAGAACTTCAGCATTTATGCCTAAGAAATTCACATAATGCACCTATCGCCATTTTAATATAACCCATAAAGAACAGACGGCTGACTGGAAAGTTCGAATTGATGCCCATGAAATTTAACATTTTCATTAACTTTAAATGATATTATTAACTCATCGATTTGCTTTTGCAAATAATTCAGCTTCTGCTTTGCTTCTGAATGTGTGTAAGTATGCCTTTAACGAATTATTCAAAATATGAATCAAGTATCTTAGATTCATACGCGTGTGATTAATTATTGAAGAGTACTGTTACCACATTTGTTAATGGACTAAAATGAATACTGCAGATTGCATTTAAAATATCTAATATACGAAGTTGTTATATTCCTTATCTACTGTATGAGTTTCTCAGCATGATGTTGTAGTCTCATTATAATCAGGAAAGTCATTACAAACATTTCAGTGTATTATGGTCTTCTTCAGTAAAAAGCTTCAATTCATAACATAAACAGAAGTTTTCTGACTTCATACATTTACTTATTTATGGCAGAATGCACCGTTTCTAGAGTTTTAATTTCAGAAACAAGCGATTTCGTTGTATAGCTGTTAGTAAGTGTTGCATACGATAGTTTGAAGGACGTCTTTCCAGAACAGAAGTTTAATCATATTATATAATTTGCAAAACAAAGTGTGATATTGTATCATAGACAGTATAATTTCCAACTAGTCTATTCTTTGTGTTTTGATAAATATGCTTAAGAGTTTGAGCTTTGAAACTTCTTACGATATAGCATATCAATACTTAATTGAAAAGGAGGCAAATTCTTCATTATATTTACTACAGTAAATTCTTCATTGTATTTAATTCTATATGGAAGTTTAAAATAGTAAATATAATGAAGTTATGATTTTGTAACTAAATTGTAACTTGTTTTTGTTACCGAAATGTTAATGATACCAAGCTTTATAAGGTTGTTTAGAGGAAAATTTGAAAATTCTTAGATGTCTGAATAAAAACTTGGAATCGGGTATCAATTGAAGTTATGAAAAGGGAATCCATTTGGAAACGGATATCAGCTGAAGTTATAAAAAGAGAACTAATTTGGAAACGGACGCCAACTGAAGTTATAAAATGAGAAACCGTTTCAAATGCTTAATCACCTTTCTGCAATTGCGTAAAGTTATTGTAGGAAAATCGTTCCCCAGATACAAGCTCCGAAATCACGAAATGCTAAAAAAAATAAATAGGAAAAAGATTATTGAAAGAAAATAAAAGGAAAAATTTGAGATGAAATTAATGAAAATACAGAGTTCTTCCTGATTTCAAACATAAATAATAAAGCAATAATAAATATTATTCAAAGTTGTATTTCACAGTTTGGAAGAACAAATTTACCATTTGGTTTTCATATTCACCTTCGCTTCGTTTTGAAAATGATACCGTCCAAATGCCGACCTTCATTATCTATACATTTCATAAGCCTCTTAGTCATTTCTTGCGGTATTGCCGCTATTTCTTGATGCATAGCAGCTTTCAGTTCCTCTGTTGTTCGTGGCTTAGTCTTGTAGACTTGTGACTTCAGATGATCCCCCACACAGACAAAGTAGTCATAAGGCGATAGGTCTGCCGTACGAGCTGGACATGAAATGTTCCCTCGTAGCGATAACAGACGTTGAAGAAACGTTTCTTTCAACAAGTCCATTAATATTCTGGCTGTGTGGGCACGGTACCATCTGGTTGGAACCACATAGCCAGATTCCTATGTTCTTACAGTTCCGGCAGCAGAAAGTTACGTAACATATCCACATAACGCTCAGAAGCTACTGTGCTGTTCTCCTAAAAGAAGTATAGGCCTATAACCCCAAAATGTAACAGCGCACCAAATAGTAACTTCTCAACGATACATAGGTCGTTCAAAGATTTGTCTTGTATTGTTCAGAGCCCAGTAGCGAAAGTTCGATTTGTTCACACATCCTGACAAAGGGAAGTGAGCTTCATCACTGGAGAAAAGAATAACATCATGTGGAACATTTTGCATGACACATGGAACATTTTTAGAATAGCCTCAGAAGATGCACTGCAGTTATCCCTATCACAGCCCTTAAGTTCCTGCATGATCACCATTTTATAAAGAGGAAACTTCAAATGTAAAATTCTTTTTACACCCCGATCAGAAATCCCCATAGCAGTAGCATGCTTACGGGATGTTGCGGAGATCGGGAAACGGCTTCTCTCACTGCTTCGACTTACTGTAGTGTCCGTACGCTACGAGGTCTGCTGGGAGGTTTAGTTTTGAAGCCGAACTTGAGCTTCGAAAATTTTGGAACCATAATAAAATAGTTTTCTTATCAAGAATTTTGATATTTCGATCCAACTCAAAGCGTCTCCAAAATAATCGCAGTGAAGTGATGAAAATGTCGCCATTTTTTAAACACGCCTCTGTCATGAAAGCACTATCTTCACCGCTTCTCACTATGATCCATATGAAACATCTGCTACTCAAAGCCGTAACTCAATTCATGGTGCACAGCTATGATAGTGTGCAATCAGGGAGTTATTTCTGCCGCACCCTGTATGAGGAGAGTATTTACTAAAGAAAATTCTATGTATATATAAAAAAATTCATTGATTTTGAGGATCCAAAAAAGTATATTTGTTTCGGAATAGATCTTTGAATTTTCATTGCTGTTCTGTTGTAAGGATGGTGAAAAGTACACAAGTCCTTCATCTTGAAGAGTGTTGTGACTCGGAAAATAATAAAAGGATTTCATTATGCTGTTGCAAGAATTAGATCTATCAGAGAGTGCGATAATCATAGCAATCACTAGAGGAACATACTGATGAACTGCTGCATGAATGGCAAGAGAGAAAGCGTAAGGCATCGCATTAATGAGAAAAAACTAATAAACAGAATTACAGAATCCTTTAAATATAGATATTGTTCGAACGAAATTTTGATGCTTTTATTAACTAAACTTTACTAAGTAACTTAACTGCTTTTATTGGCTTACTACTACTTATTTTAACTAAATTTTTTTAAACACCGGAAGTTTTTAAAATATCACAAATCTTTTACTCTCAAAATTCTTATTTCTCTTTTTAATAACTATCTTTTAGTATTAAGAAGTAGAACAGAAACGTTTTTTTCATGGAATTAATGAAAGAAGGCACAATCTTTAAACATCCTGTTTTAAAAAAGTATTTCGATAGTTTAAAAAAGAATTTTGAAGGAATAAATTATGAATGCTATTAAATAACATAAGGTACCTATTTGCATATTATACACTCTTAGACAAAAAAAAACGACGCACTGAGAAGATATAGAGCAAATTGGACACAAATAACGGTTGTCGCTACAGCGCATCTGATCTGCGCAACTGGCACGATATTTAAGAGGAGAAATTACGATTCCAGGTCATAAATTCTTCACGAATTTCATTCCTAAACTCTGGTAGACAGTACTCTGGTGTACTCTGGTAGACAGTAACTATGCCTCGCATACAGGTGCGCGAACGATATACGGAGATGTCACAATCTGAGAGAGGTCGTGTAGTTGGGCTTAAAGAAGCGGTTGGTCTTATCGGCGAATAGCTCGACATTTGAGCAGGAGCGATGCCACTATTAAACGATGTCGGCAGGAATGGGTGAACCATGACCGCATACAGCGTCAAGAAGGAAATGGTAGGCCTAGAGAAACGACAGAATGTGAAGACCGACCAATCGTCAGAGCGGCACTCACAGCCCCAGATGCATCATTATCATCGACTGTACGTGAAACTAGTGCTTCAGTGACCGCAAGAACCATTCATAGACGGCTCATAAAAAGGACGCTGAGGTCACGGCGCCCCTTCCGCCGACTACCATTGACCTCTGTATAACGTGCAGTGGTGTTGGGCTCATTCGCACTGGAATGTCACCGACTGGAGTAGAATAGTTTTCAGTGATGAATCCCGCTTTGAACTGAGCCCCGATGACCAATGAAGGTGAGTCTGGAGACGCCCCGAATAGCGATGTGATACCAAATTGACTGTCTTCCGGCAGACAAGCCGACAACCAGGAGTGATGGTCTGGGGTGCCATTTCATTTCATAGTAGGATCCCTTTGGTTGTCATCCGTCGCAACCTTACAGCACAGCGGTATGTCGAAGAAGTTCTAAGGCCCATTGTGTTGCCCTTCATGTCACGCCACCCTGGGCTTACATTTCATCAAGATAATGCCCGCCCCCACACTGCACATGTTTCTACTGCTTGCCGAACATTACTTTGGTCAGTAAGGTCACCTGATCTCTCTCCTATTGAGCACGTGTGGAGCATTATGGGCAGGGCCCTCCAACCAGCTCGGGATGTTGACGATTTAACTCGCCAGTTGGACAGAATTTGGCACGATATCCCTCAGGAGGACATCCGCAACCTCTATCAATCGATGACAAGCCGAATAGCTTCCATAAGGACCAGAGGTGGACAAACGCGTTACTGACTTTTTCACTTTGTGAAGCCCTATCACTTCAATAAATCATCCGTTTTTCCTGAAACTGTAATCATCTGTTTTCCTGTACATGTACATTACTTTTACCGATTTTCGTCCCATTCGGATAACTCCTTCTTGGTGTGTCGTTTTTTTATATTAAATTAATTATTTTTTTTATTAAATTATTTTATTTATTTTTTTAAGAGTGTAGTAGCAAAGACATCTTTCGATATTATTTAAATTTTTGATTATCTATATCATTTATAATCTGAAATTTAGGATAAAAGACAATGTGATACTACTAAATTAGAACTAAGTATTAAACAAAATTGAATTAGTTAAATTTTACTTGAAAATATTTTTTACAACGGTTTAATGTCTTACAGTGACGAGAGGAATGAAAATGCTATTCAGCACTTATTAATCAACCCGGTTTAATGTTTTAGATACCTACCCTTGATAAGTTCTGTTTGAAACATTTAATAGGATTGATTAAGTTTTAGATACCTACCCTGGATAAGTTCTGTTTGAAACATTTAATAGGATTGATTAAGTTTTATTTGTTAATTTATTTTTTCATAGCTACTTTAATTTTAATGATTTCACCAAATTTTTAAGATATGTTAACATCCCGTACAAACGGCCATTAAATTTCCATTTTTACTATTAAGACCTCTTAAATATTCCCCACCTTACACCTTTTTCCTCTGAGAGAATTATCTTAATTTTTGCTGATTTTGAACTTAATATTATATATATTTATGTGTGCCTGTGTGTGCAAATATCTCAGCTTCTACGTGTCTAGAAATTTTAACCGTTGAACGTTCAAGATTCTATATGTAATGTCTCCTTTACAAGCTTCCATTGGCATGGTCAATATGAAACGCGTGTCTTGCTGTGTGAATAACAATTATATAGTACTTGCACTTAAAATGTTGAAAATTTATTTTTGTGTGCGTAAGGGCTTAAAAGTTTCCAGGGTTGAGATATATTCTGATTAAATTTGTATATAATGTCTTAAATCTTTCTAGTTCATTTCCCATATTTTTGCCTATAAACTTCTACATATTATTTTTCTATAATTTGCAGACAATTCGTGGATTTCGGCGCTCATATCCAAAACTCATCATTACATGGCTAGCAGTTTTGCTCTCCGGAGGTTTATTGTTGATAGCAATGTCATGGAGGCGGCGCATATTCATGCGATGCACTCACAGGCAGTGTCGTTTAGAAGAGGCAGAGAAAGTACTGCTAGTGGTAAGAAACTTTTAATCGAATGCTTATTCGCGAAAGTTAAAAAGCGGACTGCCGTTACACCTTCCAGAATTTCAATGATAATTTATTTTTCATGAATAGGGTGATTAAATTAAAAGGCGCCTTTTTTTAAATGTTTAAAAAAGGGTGAAATGAGAAATACAAAATAGGGTTTCCAATCCAATAAACACTCTGAAATCAGAAACATAATTTATAAAAAAACTGCTAATTAATTCCACACACAAGAGCTAATTTCAAGAGCAATTAAATCTTGCCTTTAATAACCAATGAGAAATATAACCAAATTGACAACCTAAACCATCCTCGACAGACGTTTCTGAAATGTCATAATGGTTCATTAAATATTATTAGTTTCTCATGTAATTTTTTTTGTAAATATTATTATTGCTATGATGGTTGTGAAATTATTATATGGCATTAGTGTAATGGAGTTTACCACATGGTTGTAGTTAAGTGTAAAACAACATTTTACTTCTTTTGAAGACTATGCGAATAAATCAATCAACCAATAAATAATACAGTGAATCTCCCTGACAGATAATAAAATATATTACACAAAGGATTTACGTCGGAGAAAGGAAATTCAAATACACGGTAATTCGAGAAGAAATTAATTTTGAGATTTTCTAATTTTTTATCAACCTTTTAAAAAACGCATCAATTTTCTGAAGTATTTTCGACACAGACTTTTATAAATGTTTATGCAGTTTCATTTGATCATCCATATCATTGTTTTTATTTTTGAAGTGTCTGTAATACATAAAGAGAAATAGAAAAGTATTTAGATTAAAACTGAACTTGCTTTTGAATTTTCTACATTTATAGATATAAAATGATTTATTACAAACCGTATGAAAGTTACAGACATGTGTATTAAATATTCCTCAAAAGTACATTTACCGCAAAATTTAACTTTAATTATATTTAGGAGTATATAACATATTTAGAAGTATTCGTCAACATAAAAGTTTGAAATTTGATGACTAAATGTAAATCTAAAAATTATGCAAGTTAAGAGAATTGCTTTTCTATATATTGGTATAGAAATAATTGATTTATGGAATGTACCTAATTTTGCATCAAGATTGATGCATGAATTTTGGGATAATTGAATATTGGTTTGTAATTTTCAGAAGAAAAAGTTCTGTTCTAAGGATTGCAAACATTATTGACTGAAAGTGTGAAGTATTTTATACTCATATCCAAGAAATAAAAATTTGAATATGTAAAAATCAATCAAATAACTTTTAAATAAACTTGAAAAGGGAAGAATTATTCTTTGAAAAGCTTCTCTAGTAGATGATAATGTGAAGAAATTCACATATTAATGAGATAACAAAAATTTTTAAAATTAAATTTAAAATATGAAGTAAACTTTAAAAGTTACTGTTGGCAGAAATATTTATGAACTATTAACAGGAGTACTAATGGATTGTAGAAAAGGCTGAAGATAGAACAGTCAAGGCAGGATTGTTTCACTCACTAGAAAGGTAAAATGACTTCAGGTAAAATGGAAAAGAGAGGCTTTAACCAGTTTCTCTTCAGCACTGATTTAATGTTGCTCTGTAGAATTTACTTCCAGGTGTCTTAACAAACTCACATATATTGCCAGATGACTGTTAGCAACCGGCATGTTCCGTACGTATTGGAATCTAGAAAAGGTTAAAGATAGGACAAATCCCAAATGTTCACTCTTAAAAGTTCTGAAAAACATGCATCTATTGCATGTATACTTAAATAGTTCAAAAGCATACTCATTTAAGATATGTGCTCAGGTTTACTTGAATATAAAAATCAGAAGATTTTTATAAGAACTTAAAAAATGATTTGTTCATATTAAAATTATATTTTGTATAACTTGAGAATACATTGCTCCACTTATTTTTTGAACGTTCGTATAAGCCTACGCTAAAAGCCACAGCTGTTGTACATCAGTATTAAAAAATGAAAATAAAATCTGCATTAATTTGAAATAAACTAAAACTATATTGATGTTGCATTAATAGGAATTTGTTTTATTTAAAGGATGCAGTACCAAGCTAAAAACCTTTCATATTCTAGAAAACAGCTCAGAATGAGATTCTATACCAAACAATAAACGGTACATCATTCTGAACCCAGTTTTAAAATTTAAAATACGGTATTTTTACATTCTTATTTTGAATTACTGTTAACCAAATAAATTCAGGTTATCTTTAAATATCCTTTAAACATAAGTAATAAAATTTTGTTAGACAATCTAATTTAGTTTATACCTGTTTAAGCACGTAAAAAATATCCTAAAATAGTATTTAAATCTCTCTAGAATTTAGTAGAAACTGGGAAAATATTAAATTCACTATTATATTTAAAATACAAGTTAAAGAATTTACCCCCAGAGAACCGTAAAAAATTTCGCCTAATAGTAAAATGAATGACTACTTCTAAAATTTAGAGTTGTGTCCATAAGTTTTTAAGTTAGTGCTGAAGAGAAACTGGTTAGAAACTGTCCCTTTCGTTTTTTACTTCAGCGGGTATCAAAATATGTCTTGATTTGTCCTATCTTTAACCTTTTCTACATTCCAATACATATGGAACATGCCGGTTGTTAACAATCATCTAGTAATATATGTGAGTTTGTTAAGATACTTAGAAGTAAATTCTACAGAGCAACATTAAATCAGTGCTGAAGAGAAACTGGTTACTCTCTTTTTCATTTTACCTCAGTGAGTGAAACGATCCTGCCTTAACTGCCCTATCTTCAGCCTTTTCTACAATCCAATCCGTATAGAACATGCGTGCCCGTAACAACCATTTGGCAACAAACGTGAATTTGCTAAATATCTGGAAGTAAATTCTGCCCGGCGGCATTAAATCAGCGCTGAGGAGAAACTGGTTAGATTATCTCCTTTTTTTTTATCTCAGCGAGAGAAATAATCCTGCTTGTGTCATCTTCAGCCTTTTCTACAGTCCAGTACCTTTGGAACATGCCGGTCTGTAACAACCATCTCGCAAGAATGTGAATTTGCTAAGAACAAATTCTACAAGAGAGAACCTATCCTTTGTTCAATAAATCCAATTTTTACCCCTTCTTCATCTCTGTCTCTTCAATGCTCTTATGAAGGATTATCCTAATCGAAGAGTGTTTCTAGATGCTTGGACACGTTTTACTCTTCAGAATAAAGCGTACATTTTTCTTTAAAATAAAATATCAGACTGATTTTTTTTCACTTACGATTATGACGTGTATGAGGTGGTGAAGGATTGAAGTGTCATTAAATATAAATGAAGAACTGTAACGTGAAAGTAAATACTTAAAAAATGACAAATAAATTCTTCCTTTGGGTTTCTAAAAAAAATTAAGTATGGAGTTAATAGGTATTATTAGCTAATGATTAACTGTGGAACAGTTAAATTTTTTTCTGTTAATTTTTAAAATTAAAAACTAAAAATGCGATTGCTACCAGAGAGATTTCTAACGATTTCTTTTTTAACATAGAAAAGTATCCGTTACAAAAGAAGAAGTTTATTTAAGAATGTATTTTACATTTGCATGTTATAACATTTCGTGTTCTTTGAAGACATAAAATGTACGAAACGTTTTAGAGACTGAAAAGTGAGTTACAGCTGTGTCTTGTAAATATCACTGAGACGACAAAAAGGGTGTAAAGTACCCTTTGTTTAATTAAAATAGAAGTTAACAGAACGCATTAGTCGTGCTTACAAATATAGCCAACGATTATCATTTAAATCAAATATATTAAATTTTACTTAACTTAGTAATTAAATTAGGCAAACGGCCACACAGTTCAAGTAACGCACAAGTTGGCTCTGACCTAAAGGTCGGCGTGACAACCATAATGACGAGAGTAACGCAACGCCGCAAAATGCTAGTCTCAGGAGAATCAAAATTAGGAACATGTCCTTCAGCAGGCAGAACACCCTCTGATTCTACCCTCTAAAACCTTCCTTTTAATACTTTCTTCTTTCTACCTTATTTGAATATCATGCGTACAAAAAATTAACATTCTGGCAGGAAAATGGAAATGAGAAGGATAAGAAATTTCATTAGCATAAAATAACTGGTTAAAAATTAAACGAGACCTTACAATATAATAAATAAATATCATTCTTTGCTTAAATTAAAAACGGAGTTTAATGTAAGCAAATTTACGTGTAAAATTTTACATAATGAACTTGATTTCAGTTGTTGAATTTGATATGTCTGCAAGCCGAGTATTAAGTTTTCAAATTAAATGTATAATTAAATTGATTACGGAATCAAGACTTTAACTAAAAATGCTATGAAATTTTCAATATTCCAGTTTAAAGCACATATTTAAAACCTTTCTATTAATGAAGTTCTTTCTAATTATGTATCAAATAATTGAATTTATATAATAGTAATGCAATTTAGTACCATAAAAATAATAATCAAAAGAATTACTTTTAAGGCGACATTTATTCAGATTTGCAGATTAATTGATGCAGATTTGCAGATTAATTGATGCAAATTTATTGAAGATTAAGAAAGACAGTTCAGAATTGATTTAACTACACATAACACTGGCAACAAGAACTCTTAACTGTTTCTTCTATCTATATTCGTTTGGAGAAAAAGAAATTCTACTGATCGGATATAGTTCTCTTTGTCTTACTACTCAATTCAGTCTTTACAGACAAGCTTGAGAAGTCAATACCAAAATTTGAACAATACCAAAATAAAATTTAAAAATTTAAAGAACAATACCAAAATAAAATTTTAAATTAAGAGGAAAAAATCTTTTCGTTTAATCTAGATTTTGAATAAATATATTTTAGCATGCATACCGGAAGGCGCCTGGACACGGATCCCTATCTTTCAAACCAAATTTTAACTTTTATTCTCATATATAACTGAATTTGGGATGTAAGCTGTGAAAAAAGGATGCGAATAATTTTGATAATGTTGTCAAATTTGAAGCTGTTCCAGCTATGAGGTAAACAATTCGACAGAGAAAAACTGAACTGCTAGGCCATGGCCGACTAAACTCAAGGCCTGCCAGTGTGAAAAGAATCTTTTGTGTTTTCGGTAGCCTCCGTGAAACTCCTACTGACCGCAAGATGGCGCTACTATTCTGCTGCACTTTGCAATGTTTACAATGAGCAGAAATCTATCAGAAACGAATTTTGTGTTGTTATAAGCAAAATTTAAAAACGATTAATCCGTTAAAGTCAGAAATTGTACCTTTCTATTCAACAAAAATGTTTTTATTGAGAAAGAAAGTATGAAATTTCAAGTTATCTCACTTTTGTTTCATATATAAAAACTAGCTACTTTACTTCCTGCTTGCATCTAAAAAATAAACGCTGTTCTGAACTGTACTTATTACAGCTATTTAATATAATTTAAAGTTGATTTAGAGCATATGTTTTATTTTTCAATTATTTATATAGTAAGAAATAAGCAAATACACTCACGTTTGTGAAAATTGCAACACCAAGAAGGAATCGTCATAATTGAATGCAATTTAATACACAGTTGAGTGGTAGTGGTACAAATAAATGATTAAATGTTCAAAGCAAACAAACAAGAACAAGAGATCAGAATCAGTATTTTGTGTGGCCACCACGCGCCGCAATAAGTGCTGCTACACGACGTGGCATGGAGTCAAACAAAGTTTGAATGTCTGACTGAGGAAGAGCATTCCATATCGTTTGTACGCGTACCCAAAGTTCGTCTGCAGACGCAACAGGACGAGGATCACGAGCAAGACGCCGACCAATGACATCCCACACATGTTCAATTGGCGACATATCCGGGGAACACGCAGGCCAAGGAAGAAGCTGTACCTGCTGCGCTGCAAAGAAGGATTTAACAATCCGAGCAGTATGAGGGCGGGCATTGTCCTGTTGAAATACAGCGCCTGGCAAGCTTTGAAGGAAGGGAACAGCTTCGGGCTGTAGAACTTCACGGATATACCGGTTGCTGTTCAGATTGCCCACAATTCGTAGCAATTGAGATCGTCTATGATATGCTATGGCGCCCCAGACCATAACTCCGGGTGTTCGTCCACTGTGGCGTTCGATAATGCACTCCGGAAGGTGGCGTTCACCGGCATAGCGTCTGACACGAATGCGGCCATCATGGTACCACAAATTAAAGCGGGATTCGTCAGAAAACACGACATGCTGCCAATCAGCACGCCAGTCTCTATGCTGATTGGCCCATTGTAGCCGCAGGCGGCGATGGTCGTGCGTTAGGGGGATCCTGTATAAAGGAGTCCGTGCGCGCAGTCCACACTGCAGCAGACGTCTACGAATTGATGAAGCACACAATGAAACACCTGTAGCTATTGACCACAGTGCTGCCAATTGTCTAGAGGAAGCTGTACGGTCCGTCCGCGCCATGCGGACCAGGTGTCTATCATCGCGAGCTGACGTCACATTTCGGGGTCCACTCCCGGATTTCCGAGTTGTCCGACACTCGTCCGTCCACTGCTTCCAAACGCGCATCACTGTGCTGCTGTTACGCTGCACACGAGAGGCTACTGCACGATACGACAATCCAGCTTCACGAAGGCCGATGATTCTCCCTCGTTCAAACTCTGTAAGTTGTTCAAATCTCGCTCTCTTTCGTCGACGAGGCATAAGTACAGATTGAGTTAACGTTTACCACTAGCAGATAACCACCGATAACCATACACGCCTCGCTACAGCCGTCTATTTATTCGGATCCATCAGCCGTTCAGAGGGCGCTGCTCAGCATACGCATGCGCTACGGATTTGCAATTCTAATCATTTGCATATCATGCGCTACTTTGCATTTCCTGAAAATTTCAGCTCACTCGCGTAAGTCCTTCATGGTGTTGCAATTTTCACAAACGTGAGAATAGCTTCAGAACATATAACATATTTCTATTAGTTGTCCTGTGCCTAAAAATTTTCTAGCATCTATTACATATGTAATTAACCTATTAATGCATCATGATCCAAAACTGTATATCTGTTTCTAATACATAAGAGATAAAACATTACTAAAAGAGATTTAATTTTAGGAACTTAAGTTTTCTTTTTAAAATTTATTATCAAATTAACTGTTTCTAGGAAATCTTGAGCAATAAAAGTTTAAACAATTCCATATTTGCAGCTCTGAGCATTAAATACAACATTACAGATATGCAAAATAAAGCTAAACTTGGTAAGCAAAAAAGACAACCTTAGTTTGGCACACATTTTGAATAAAATTCTAGTTGTTTTTTTGCCTAGTTTTAATTACTAATATGTTTCTCTTCCAATCACTACTGTATTTTAGATTTGATTGGGGTTAATATTAGAAATTTAGAAATTAAATGAATTGTATTTCAGCAGTTTACATTTTTAATGATGGAAAATCTTGAATTATTCTAATGATATTGTTGATAAAACTGTTCACTAAATCAAACATTATGCTTTTCTCAGTTTGTTATAAAGAAAAGAGACAAAGATACATAAAATATATTTCAACACAACAACAAAGCAACATAATAACTCTCATAATTACAATATACACTTAAGGAAACATTTAGTTCTGGTACATCAAGTGGAAAACTTAAAAACTTGCATGACTAAATATAAATAATATATCCATCGCACATGCCCACAATACTAAGTAAAATGAGGTACATACACAATTTTAGACAGCTATGCATTTAAAGTTAGGCAAAAAACCAAGCTGATTAAGTATATCCCGTAAAGATACAGCAATTAGACATTTTTACTTACATGCAATGTTAATTAGAATAACCTATATATAAATCTTATGGCTAGTAGTGAGATACTGATGTAGTTCAGTATCAAGAATAGTGAATACATGAAATAAAATTCATGAATTTCATAAAGCAATATTATTACTATTAAACACACATACACATTAAGTACACGCAGCTGCTTGATATAAATCCATGTATACTACTCCCATTCCTGATAAATCAGAGTGAAATGCACACATAGGTTAGAAAATAATAGTGTCAGATATACAAGCAATTTTAGAATCAATGTTATTACAATAATTTCATTTAAATAAGTACAATAATACAATTAATTTTATTTAAAGAGAATACTATAAGCATTGTACAGACATGTATTTTAAATCTGACATGATAAGTATAATCCCAACACATAGAGCAGTTAGTTCAAATCTATATGCACATTATACATACATAACAATCATATATGAAATTTTGAGACTATTATTACTGAATACCAATTATTTCAATATCATTGACCACACAGAATAAATTATAAAATATTCATTAATACAATTAATTTTGTTTAAAGAGAGTAATGTAAGTATTGCTCATTATGTACACATATGTGTTTCAAATTTTTTACAGGATAAGTATAACCCAAAAGTATGGAGCAGTGAGTTCAAATCCATGTGAACATCATATATACATCACATGAATCGCAATGAATCTTATATAAAATTTTGAGATCTTAGTGCTGAATACCAAGTATTTCAATATCATCAATAGCATATAATAAAATATGAAGCCATATTTCATAAAACAAAATGCACTATTAATTAATTATGTATAGATATGGATACATCCTGAATCTGCATTAAGTTGCATACAGCCACAAAATATTCAAACAGCTAACATAAATTCATATGTAACATATTGATGCATGACGCTAATTAAAATAAACTATATACTATAAAATTTTGAATATGGTACAATAGATTAAAATATTAGGAGCAGTGAATAAGTAACCAATCACAGGCAATTTCACAGTAATTATTTAATAAAACTCAAAAGTATTGTCCGTAGGCATTTAGCATTTATCCCTTTGTGACATGAGTCACATGATGCCATGCTCATAGAAATCCTTTTGATTACTGTTTGAACCAATTGCGCACGCACTCCTTGACTTCATCGTCCATTTGAAATTGGTGTCACTGCAATGCTTTTTTGAATTCACCAAAGTTGTGGAAGTCACATGGGGATAGATCTGGACAAAAGGGATGGTGACTCAGGACTTCCTACTTGAATGCACTATATAAATGTAAATTATATACACATGAGAGAAGTTTCAGTGGAAATTAGAATAAAAATTTATACATATGTTTCTATTTTTTGTATATATTTAGATGCAATTCACATGAGC
>KK122550.1:0-147639 GCA_000611955.2 Stegodyphus mimosarum
AGTTACGCTATTTAGGATTTAAAATTTCCCAAAAGGGAATCGAAACGGATCAATCAAAAATAACAGCTATTAAAATTTATCCTGTTTCTAAAACCGCGAAGAAATTATCGTCGTTTCTTGGGATGTGTTCATACTATCGGTCCTTCATTAAAGACTTTGCAAAAATAGCTGAGCCGCTGCTAAAGTTGAAAAGAAAGAAAGCTAGGTTTTCGTGGTCAGCAGAAGCCAACTTGGCGTTTCAAAAACTGAAAGACGCATTGACTCAAGCTCCCGTCTTAAAATTTCCAGACGGGGATAAAGGATTCGAGATTTCAGCGGACGCTTCAGATTTCGCGATAGGCGCAGTGCTTTCCCAAAATGGTCAACCCGTGGCTTTTTTCAGTCGAACATTAAATGAAACCCAGAGCAACTATTCCGCAACAGAGAGAGAAACTCTCGCTTTGTTAGCGTCAGTACAGAAATTTCGTGTGTTCTTTGGAAGTTCTCCAGTAACTGTATATACCGACCACGCGGCGGACACTAGACTCTATTCGGGAAAAAATTTATCACCCAGATTAATAAGGTGGGCTCTCAAATTACAGGAATATAACCTAATAATTAAACATACGCCGGGAAAGGAAAATGTTGTGGCAGATGCTTTAAGCAGAATTAACTTAGATGAAAATGGAAGTGTAATTAAGATAGCCATGTTAACATCCAAAGTATTAGATTCTCGTGAAACAGTAATAGCCGAACTCAAAAAAGATCCGGAGTTCAAAAATATATACAATTATTTGGCCGACCCTGAGAATTTCAATCATCCGGATATTGTGCCGATAAGAAATAGGGCCGAAAATTACGAATTAATTGACGGACTGTTATTCTATACGAAAGCTACTAATGAGAATCATGAATATAGACCGGTTATCCCAGCTAGCATGAGGTTGAATGTATTAGAAGAGTTGCATGATTGTGCCATTTCGGCTCATTTAGGTATAAGAAAAACTGTTCAGAGAGTTCGCGAGGCAGTTTTCTTTCCAGAACTGCAAAAGTTTACTAGGGCGTATGTCCAGTCGTGCCCAACATGTCAATTAAATAATTATGTTAATTTCCGCCCGGCCGGGTTCCTAAATAGTATTAAATCAGAATTCCCAAATCAAATAATAGGCATCGATTTACTTGGACCTTACCCTCGAAGTAAAGTTAATAAAAGCCGATATCTTTTAGTTATAGTGGATCATTTTAGCAAATGGTTAGAGTTAATTCCGTTAAAACGCGCGTCTGCAAAAATTGTAGTAGATTCAATTCTAAATAAGTATATTTTAAAATACGGGGCGCCCCTAAAAGTTATTTCAGACAATGGTCCTCAGTTTGTTAGTAAAATGTTTGAGGAAATGTGTGCAAAACTGGGCATACGTCATCTAAAGATGGTCCCGTATCGTCAGCAGTCAAACATATCGGAACGGGTGAATAGAAATGTAGTGAAAATAATTCGAAGTTATGTGAAAAACTATCACTCTACCTGGGATAGCCATATAAATGAATTTGCATTTGCACTTAGGACCGCCAAACACGATACTACACAAAAAACACCCGCTGAACTGTTCTTAGCCAGGAAAACACTGACCCCCCTGGACAAGCTATTCTTTGTACAGGAAAGGGTAGAAGAATTTAAAATGAGTGATATACAAAAGTTGATACGGGAAGCGACGGGAAATATAGAAACGGCCCAAAGAAAACAAAAATTATATTATGACCTAAAAAGAAGAGAGGTCAAGTACAATGTGGGAGATGAAGTGTTGAAGATTAAACACAACTTGTCAAATGCCCCAGAAGAAAAGGTGGGGAAATTTTTTCCGCGTTTTGAAGGCCCGTTCACAATTGAACAAATTACGGGGGCAGTGGTTATATTAAAAAGAAATGATGGTCAAACGCTCAAAGCGAATGTGGACCAAATAAAACCGTTCTATAATCGCAGCAAAATGGCTGTATTTAAAGATTCGTTTCAGGATCCGAGGCAATCGACTAGCCAGGAAGATATACGTCAGCAAAAACAGCAGGAACCAGCTACAACGGCATCGAAATGTCAGAAGAAGAAAGCTCCCCCTCAGCAAAGAAATAAGAACCAAAAAGGTGGTTTCAAAAGAAAGTCTCACGATGCAGGTGAACAAATCTACGAACGGAATTACGAGCGCACCAAGAGAAGAAAGCAGAATGGGCAAGGGAAGCCCAATGTATCCAAAAGAACTGTGGAATCATCGGACAGGTGCCTGAGAAGCAAGAAACGCCGAGTGCAGCCTGAGAATCAACTTCCCGAGAACACAGCGGACAACGACAAAAGCAGCGCACGAGGACACAGGAGAAGGGCCCAGTCCACCAAACGTCCAGCGGAGAAACCTCCTCTACAAAAGAAATTGCCGAGGATACAACGACGGAATTTCAAAAGAAAAAGAGACGAGCAGGCTCCGAAAGAACAACAACGAAAACGAGGAAACTGAACCAGGCTACAAATTACTCAAGTTTTAAAGATTGGGCCAAGAAAAGGATGGACGATCATAATAAGATAAGTACAATTTCGTATTCAAAAGTTTAGTTAATTTTTGAGTATACTGCAAGTTGCAGGACTGATTTTACCTCAAGCGAGGTTGACTTTTACGCCAAGTGAGCGATAAGTCCTCATATGGAAAGTGAAATGTTTTGTTAAAAGAATTTGTAATTTTCAAAGATTTAAAATCACTTAATGTTTTGTAAATAGATTAATTTTGTAAAAGCAATGTATTGCTGAAAAGATTTGATATTATTAATATTAACTAATTAAATTAATATAATAATTGATTTTGTATGACGCTTTGTCTAAAGACTTGTAAAATGTCTAGAATGAAAATTCGGAAAATTGAAAAACACGATTTAGTCTGTAGACTATTAATTCAATGTAATTTACAAAATTCCTTGACAGCATCCAAAAACTTTCTGAAATTATCTGAACTAGAATATGCATACTGCCATCACCACATAAATTCACAAAAATAGGAGTAAAAAATATCCTCCATAGTGCCAGACAGTCAGTGGCATTTCTCGCATGAATCTTTCTTGCAACAAACCCATCTTATCAATCTTTATGTTCGACCATACACATTTCCTTCATACAAACAAGACACTTTATAACAGCAGTCGGGGAACCGTGGTAAATTACCCAAATGGGGTAAAAATGAAACTTTTGTGAGTAAAAAGTATATATTTTTAATCTGCTATTTTATAAACCTGTTAGTATTTTTTTCAACAATTTAGCGACATATGCAGGCCACGCCATCTCACTCCCCACCACTAGAGTGTTCTCGAGTTATATCTTTGCGTAGTAAAGCACAGCCCCGGCTACCTGCTCAGTCCATGCCATGCCGTCAAGATACAAATACATTGATGAGTCAGAGAGCGAGATTTTACTAGTTAGTTGCTGACAAGACCACCATTTTATCATTAACCATCGATATATCAATCAAGGTAAGCCGCAATTTGAAAATTTAATTCAAGTATATTACAACTATTATTTTCTGTCTTTTTTCAGATGGCAGCAAATAGAAAAAGAACATACCAAGACGAATTCCTTAATTACGGTTTTACACAACTAGAAGACAATGGTACAATGAAACCACAGTGTGTTGTATGTATGAAGGTATTGACTTCAGAATCTTTCAAAAAAAGTCAATTGAAGAAACATTTAGATAATTTGCATTCACACCTGTCTTCCAAACCGCGAGAATATTTTGCAAATTTAGAAATATCTGTTAAAAGACAAAGATTAAATAGCAACTTGTTTGGTACATTTGATCAGCATTCAGCATCAAGGGCTAGCTTTGAAGTAGCCTGGTTGATTGCTCGAAATAAGAAACCATACACTATTGGTGTAGATTTGGTTAAACCAGCTGCTGTAAAAATGGCAGAGATCATGTGTGGTCAAAAAGAAGCGAAGAAAATGAATTCAGTGCCCTTGTCTGCGAGAATTTTGAAAGAACGAATTTCTACATTAGCAGAAAATGTGAAGGAACAGGTTATTTTCACATTAAAACAGGCTAAATATTTTGCTATTCAGCTTGATGAGACAACTAATTTTAGTAGCAATTCACAGCTAATGGTGTATGTTCGCTACAAAGGTGCAGATAATTTTGAAGAGGAATTGCTGTTTTGTTCTCCTCTCGAGTTGAGATCTCGTATTGATTGATTGATGTCTACAATAAAGTAAATGAATACTTCAATGCGCAAAGTTTAAAATGGGAAAACTGTATTTCTGGATGCAGCTCCAGCTATGCTGGGTCATATTAATGGTTTTTCGGCTTTTGTAAAAAAAAATAACCCAAATATTGAAGTTATTCATTGTATGATCCATCGCCAGGCCCTTATGGTCAAATATTTAGAACATACACTGGAAGCCGTCATGCATGATGTCATCAAGATTGTAAATTTTATCAAGGGACATGCACTAAACACACGGCTATTTCGTGAATTATGTCAAGACGGTGAAGCTGAATATACGGACCTACTTTATTATACAGAAGTAAGGTGGCTCTCTCGCCGAAATGTACTAAATCGAGTATGGACTCTTAAAACTGAAGTCGAAATTTTAATGGTTGATCAAAAAAATATTCTCGCAGATAAGTTTAAAAACTCTTCCTGGGTTGCATATCTCGCATATTTAGCCGACATTTTTGAGAGTATAAATATATTAAACAAAGAATTGCAAGGAAAGAATATTAATGTCATTTCAGCGAGAGAAATAGTGTCAGCGTTTGGATCAAAGCTGCAATATTGGACACAGAAAGTGGAACAGAGCAAGATAGCTTCTTTTTCAAGGTTATCTTTGTTTTTGGAAGATTCCGAAAATATTAGTTAGCTGACATCAAGGATACAATTGTAAGATATCTTATCAAACTCATAAAGCGGTTTTCAGATTACTTTCCAGATCTCGATACACGTACTGTCAGTTGGATTGTAGATCCTTTTAAATGTGAAATTGCTATGATACCAGAAGAACCTTCAGGTTTGGCAGAAGCAATTCTTGAACTTCTATCTAATACTGAAGCACGTATTCAGTTTGAGAGTAAACTAAATCTGTCGTCTTTTTGGATTTCAAAAGCTGCAAAGGCTTTCAAAATTGCACATGAAGAGGCGGTTAAAAATTGCTGCCATTTGGAACAACATATTTGTGCGAACAATGCTTTTCCACTCTAATGAACATAAAAACGAAGAATAGAAATCGATTAAACGCCGAAGACTGTATTCAAATCGCTTTTACATCAAAAAGTCCCAATTTTGAAGCAATTGCATCGAACATGAAACAACATCATTTCTCCAAAATGTGAAGGAAGAATGTTTTCAATTATTCTTTTTTTCTAATTTTTTCAATTCTAATTTATGTTTGTACCACCATTATTATTATTATTATTATAATTTTTTACAGTACCCCGAATTGTCAACCCTCAATTGTACCCCAATGGGTTTCAATTTGTTATATATATTACTTATATTACTATTATTACCGTTATGTATTACTAGGTATTACATTGATAAATTGAATAAATGATGTTTAAATTAAATTTTTAGTTAATGTTTTCTTTTCAAAATTATCATGGGGGACTATAATACGATAGATGCTAAAAAGACGCGATTTCGTTTTTTTTTATCTTCGTCATGGGGTAATATCAACTTACACAAAAATATTTTGGGGTAATGATTAAAAAAGTTCCCCGACCGCTGGTTTAGTATTTAAAGTAGAGTGGCTGCTAATGATGGAATAAACACTCGTTAGTGCTTGAAAAGCTTTGTCAAGGACTTGTTGAATATGCTTCTTAAAGTTTAATTTCCTGTCTAGAATAATTCTCAAGTAATCAAATTCGCTGAAACAACCTTGTATATGGCGTACATTTACCCAAAACACTCAATCGATTTCGAGGGCAGTTACAGATCCCTCCTCATCAGGAGAACAAAGTATCTCGAAAGGAAAAGAAACCTCAGTAACGGCTTTTTATGCGCTCAAGTAGAACCACGCGCGAGGAGGCAACGCCATCTACCGGCAAAACTAAGCATCAAGAATTATGTTAATAGAATTTTAAAAACGCTAGGAAGGACTGGATTAGACTTAAAATCGTTCAATAAACTTGCTAAATCTTTATAAATATGAAAAGCCTTAAGAAAATCCAATTCACCAACAAAGAAGCTTTTGGATAATTTTTGCAGATCCAAAATCAAAATTATGATTACATTTCCAACTATGATACGCTATTGAAGACTTGTTAATCTCGCCCTTTCGGACATAAGATTCATGTTCCTTGACACGAAACTTTAACGCTCTTTTTGTTTGGCCAATATATCTCAAGCAACACTGACACGATATACTACCAAAGAATGAAAGTCAGAAACACAATCTTCTAGAGTTGAACCGTGAATTTTTTTGATAGGGGAGAAACTGACCTGAAAATTGAATTTGTGGAGAATCCGTGCAACCTTATTGTAAGGTTTTAGTTAAACTAACAAAGTTTTATTTTAATTTAAATCTTTCTATCTCTTCTCTGCTTCAACTTCCCGTCAGAAGAAGCGCGCGTTTTCAGCTTATGCTAATTTGAAGTACAGCCAAGAACTATTTAAACCAGAGGTACAAACCTCTTAGTGTAAGAGAGCTTTTAGTCTCAGATCACGGTCATTCTGTTCAACGTTCGCCTGACCAGCTAGCAGCTAAAATTATAAGCCATAGTGCTTACTACGTGATTGCATATTGAAATAAATTGAAGTGCGCTAGTATTAGTATTTCTTGCTACGCACCATTTAGTTGGAGGCCAATTCCGCGATTTAGCTCTGGGAGCAAGGATTTAATTAAATTTATATTTAGCTTAGTTTAAATTTATCTGGTTGTTAAGTTAGGCCCAAGTGTGGTCTTTTACTTTCTGTATCCCTCCCGAGTTGGGAAGTGTGTAAATAATAGTGATTTAATAAAAGAGGATTTTAAATCCCTTTCAAGTGCAGTTATTCTCCAGCACAGTATCTACATCAGAACAAAGCTCATTTTCAGCTCCCTGTTCCAGATCAGGACTTTAGTAAGTTACTTCACAATGTTTGCAAAACATATGCACAGAACACACAGTCCTGATAGTGGCGCCCAAACAAAAAGAAGAGGATGGCCTCAAAGACAAGAAGACGAACCTGACATACCTGCTGTACCTGTCCAGAATCCTGAGATAGCACCTCCTGGCTTAGAAAGATTTGGCTACATCGTACAAACCATGCGAGCAGCCATGAAGCCAGCGGCAAGTTTTGACGGCAAGACAGCCGTAATTAATTTCCTAGAAAAGCTAGACTCCCACTTCATGCTATATCCACTTCACAAATTTCAGAAAGTCGCTCTCGCTACCAGCGCTTTGAAGGGCCAAGCGCTAAGTTGGTTCAAGTGCACTGGAAAGAATCTCTTCGGGGAACCAGGAAGCCCCAGATATACGTATGAAAATTTTAAAAATTCCTTGGTGAAAGCATTTCCTGTAGTACGAGATAGAGCCAGACTGGAAGCGGAACTTTTTAGTCGATATCAAGAAAAAATAGAAGATTTGTCTAATTTTATTTTGAGAAAAATTCAAGTTTACAAGCTTTTGTATGGAAGTCGCCCATATCCTGAAGTTATTCAAATTATACTTCCTAGGCTACTGCCCCAAGTTCAAGATATCATCGAACTAAGAAACCCAACGATGCTAGACAGATTATTTGAGCTCGCAGTACAATTTGAAAGCCGAAGAACAGCCGACAACGAGCGACGACGCCAATTTGAGCAAAAAAGTCAGTGGAGTTCGCCAAGACCCCAGCAGAAGCAAAATCAAAGTTACGAAGGTAAAGGAAATAAGGCGAAGCAATGGCCGAAGAAAGATGTGTCTCCTAAATCAAGCGGCGAACTAAGGGAATTCAATAGAAGAAGAAGCAAAGATTCCAAGGGCAACCAGAATAAGAAGAATTTAAACTAAGATGGATTTCTTCAAGGAAGGTGAAGAAGTCCGAAGCAGCGCAAAACCCTTCCAAAATCAAGTTAAACACCGTGGTCGTGAAGAATTTGAGTTTACCGAAGATTGAAGTTCTAATTAATAACATACCCTCTTGGATACAGGAGCCCAAAGCAGCTTTGTATCGGAAAGATTCTTCAAAAAGCACATTCGCCGTTACAGAATTTTTAGTGCAAGAGACACGGATGTCATAGCGGCCCAAGGGGAGAAGTGTAGCTGTTTAGGCAACGTACCGTTGTTCGTGCGTATCAACAACGAACAGATAAAAATTTTATATTGTGCGAAACCTGCAAACATGTATTATTCTAGGTGTGGACTTTTTTAGTTTGGCAGAAGCAAAAATTGATTTCAAAGGGGGAGAGTTGACGTTAAATATGAAACCAATAGAAACCAAGAATGATAAGCCCCCGCAGCTGGAGCTGCAGCATCTACCGGCAGAAGAAAAAGAGAAAATCCAGGGCCTGGTAAGTGACTTTTCGAATTTATTCAGTGATGTACCGGGTCTCACACAGGGCGTAAATCCTACTATAGAAACGGGAGATGCTCAGCCACTTAGACAAAAGCCTTACCGCTATGACAGGGTCAAGGAAGAAATAATTGAATATCATATTAAAGAGATGTTAAAGAATAAAATCATCACGCCATTTTCTACCAGTTATGCTAGCCCCGTTGTCCTGTGTAGGAAAAATAATGATTATCCGATTACGCACCCGAAGCGGTGGCGTTTTGCTATAGATTATCGCAAGTTAAATTCAGTTACAAAATATCCTGTATATCCGTTGCCGATAATTGAAGAAATTATTCGAAATATTTCGTCTACAAAATACATGACTACATTAGATCTCACGAGTGGCTATTTTCAGATTGGGGTAAAACCCGAGGACGTACACAAAACCGCGTTCATAACGAAATCTGGTACGTACGCATTTCTTAGAATGCCGTTCGGATTATCCGGCGCGCCGGCAACGTTCCAAAGATGTATGGACATCGTCTTAAGACCAGTCCTTGGTAAAAGCACTTTCATATATTTAGACGATATTATAATTACGAGTAGTACTCTAGAACAACACTTACAAGATTTAAGAAAAGTATTTTCATTGTTAAACGAAGCTGGTTTAAAGATAAATGCGTCTAAATGTAAATTTGCCGCAAAAGAGTTACGTTATTTAGGATTTAAAATTTCCCAAAAGGGAATCGAAACGGATCAGTCAAAAATAGTAGCCATTAGAAATTATCCTGTTCCTAAAACAGCGAAGAAATTATCGTCGTTTCTCGGGATGTGTTCATATTACCGGGCTTTCATTAAAGACTTTGCAAAAATAGCTGAGCCACTGCTAAAGTTGAAAAGAAAAAAAGCTAGGTTTTCGTGGTCAGCAGAAGCCAACTTGGCGTTTCAAAAATTGAAAGACGCATTGACTCAAGCTCCCGTCTTAAAATTTCCAGAAGGGGATAAGGGATTAGAGATTTCAGCGGACGCTTCAGATTTCGCGATTGGTGCAGTGCTTTCCCAAAATGGTCAGCCCGTGGCTTTTTTCAGCCGAACATTAAATGAAACCCAAAGAAACTATTCCGCAACAGAGAGAGAAACTCTCGCAGTGTTAGCATCAGTACAGAAATTTCGTGTGTTCTTTGGAAGTTCTCCAGTAACTGTATATACCGACCACGCGGCGGTCACTAGACTCTATTCTGGAAAAAATTTATCACCCAGATTAATAAGGTGGGCTCTCAAATTACAGGAATATAAGCTAATAATTAAACATACGCCGGGAAAAGAAAATGTTGTGGCAGATAAACTAAAACCTAAAAAGAAGAGGGGTCAAGTACAATGTGGGAGATGAAGTTCTGAAAATAAAACATAACTTGTCAAATGCCCCAGAAGAAAAGGTGGGGAAATTTTTATCGCGTTTTGAAGGCCCTTTCATAATTGAGAAAGTTACACAGGCAGTGGTTATATTAAAAAGAAATGACGGGCAAAGAATCACGGCGAATGTGGATCAAATCAAGCCGTACTATAATAGAAAGAAAATGTCAGTATTTAAAGATTTTTTTAGGATCCGAGGTAATCGAACAGCACGGAAGATGTACCTCAGCAAAAACAACAGGAACGAGCTACAACGGCATCGAAAAGTCAGAAAAAGAAAGCTCCTCCTCAACAAAGTAGAAGTAAGAACCAAAAATGTGGATTTAAAAGAAAAACTGACGATGCAGGTGAGCAGACCTACGAACGGACCTACGAGCAAACCAAAAGACAAAAGCAAAATATGCAAGGAAAGCCCAATGTATCCAAGAGAACTGCGGAAACATCGGATAGGTGCCTGAGAAGCAAGCAGCCTCGATTGCAGCCTGAGAATCAACGTCCCGAATATAGCAGGAACCAGGAGCAGCAACGAACAAGGGCCCAGGAGCGAAGGGCCCAGTCCACCAAACGCCCAGCAGAGCAACCTCCTCCCCAGAGCAAGTACGCTAGGATACAACGACGGAATTGTAAAAGGAAAAGCGATGAACAAGCTTCCAAGGCCCAACAACCAAAGTCAAGGAGACTGGCCCAAGCTGCAACTTATTCTTTCAAGGATTGGGCCAAGAAAAGGATGGATGACTACAACAAGATAAGTAGCATTTCTTATTTAAAAGTTTAGTTAATTTTCGAGTGTACTGCAAGTTGCAGGGTCGATGTTACCTCAAGCGAGGTTGAGTTTTACGCCAAGTGGGCGATAAGTTCTCATCTTGAAAGAAAAATGTTTTTGTTTAAAAAATTGTAATTCGGCAAAGACTTAAAAATTACTTAATGTTTGTAAAATAGATTCTGAAGCATTGTAAACAGATTAATTTTGTAAAAGCAATGAGCTGCTGAAAAGAAAATGTTAACTAAATGATTTTGTATGACGCTTTGTCGAAAGACTTGTAAAATGTCTAGAATGAAAAATCGGAAAATTGAAGAACACGATTTAGTCTATGGACTATTATTTCAGTGTAATGTGATATTTCAGGAAAGTACCTTGAGAAAGGAATAGGAAGCACTTGCTGTAAGCTTAGAAATTTAACCTACATTTGTATTTCATGATTGCTATGAAATTGTTAAAGTGTTATAAAATGTAACAAATAATATTATGCTAGCAATGCACGTTAAGTGCAATATCAATGTGAATTGTATGTGGAAACTACGAATTGTATGCATGAAAAGTTAAAGTTTGAGTAATTTTAGAATGCAAGTGTTAAATAGGCTCTCCACCAAATACACTTAAAGTGTTAGACATAAAGCTAGTGAAAACCTCAGGTTTAGCTGGTTATAGGGCGTCTTTTGAGGTCTCGTATGTCAAGTTCTAACTAATGTTAGTCGATCGTAGGTCTTCCACCTAACACCCCCGAACACAGAAAACCCGCAATGGCGGTTTGCTTTGCATACAACACCGGTGAGAGAGCATTGGGGGGAAAAATTTAATCGTGCTTGAATGATAATGTGTTTGTGCGAATTTAAACGGGTAAGAATAAAGAATTGTACCTAGAAATTTACTGTTACTATGTTGTACTAAAATTCCTTTCCTTCCAGAAAATGTTGAAGACTGTTGTTCAAGCAAATTTCGTCTGTATTTTTCACAAACAGATATTCCCTTGTAAGAGTTGGCCTAAGTTTAGAAGAGTTAAATTTTGACTATTTGTTTAGAATTGCGAGTTTCAACATGGTCCGTTTGTACCACAGTAGTTTAACTACCGCAGTTCTGTCGGGAAGTATGTAAAGTTTTAGTTAAACTAACAAAGTTTTATTTTAATTTAAATCTTTCTATCTCTTTTCTGTTTCAACTTCCCGTCAGAAGAAGCGCGAGTTTTCAGCCTATGCTAATTTGAAGTACAGCCGAGTACTATTTAAACCAGAGGTAGAAACCTCTTAGTGTGAAAGAGCTTTTAGTCTCAGATCACGGTCATTCTGTTCGACGTTCGCCTGACCAGCTAGCAGCTAAAATTATAAGCCATAGTGCTTACTACGTGATTGCATATTGAAATAAATTGAAGTGCGCTAGTATTAGTATTTCTTGCTACGCACCATTTAGTTAGAGGCCAATTCCGCGATTTAGCTCTGGGAGCAAGGATTTAATTAAATTTATATTTAGCTTAGTTTAAATTTATCTGATTGTTAAGTTAGGCCCAAGTGTGGTCTTTTACTTTCTGTATCCCTCCCGAGTTGGGAAGTGTGTAAATAATAGTGATTTAATAAAAGAGGATTTTAAATCCCTTTCAAGTGCAGTTATTCTCCAGCACACAATCTACACCAGAACAAAGCTCATTTTCAGCTCCCTGTTCCAGGTCAGGACTTTAGTAAGTTACTTCCCAATGTTTGCAAAACATATGCACAGAACACTCAGTCCTGACATTATAACTAACAGAAGGATAAAATGGATCACGACAAAGTCATTAATATTATTTCGAACGGTGGAATGTCTCCTATGATGGGAATCTGAAAACTTTTTAACAGCTTTATCAATGAGCACGGGAGAAAATCCTCGGCCAATAACAACTGCTTTTAAATAATTAAGTTCATTCAAATGAATTTATAATAGATAAAATCTCGGATAAATCGTCTTTATTACCATCAAAAAGTGCGAAAGTGTCATCTACATAACGAATCCAGAGACGAAAAGATAGTTTATCAGATAATTTTACTTTAAAATAGTGCATATAAATGTGAGCAAGTACAGGACTGAGAGGATTACCCATAGCTAATCCTTCAATTTGACGATAATATTCATTTTGGAAAACAAAGTGGATTTGACTGAGAGAGACTTTAGTAAGCGAAACCAACTCATCAATTTCAGTATGTGTGAAAGGGAAATCCCTAAGTCTAGTTTTAGAACATTTTAGTGCTAGGCTTAGGATTGATTGTCACATTGGCGTGTTTCTCTTCTATTGTAAATTCTCAAGTATCTGACATGGTCGTCACGTGTCACGATCTCGCCATTCAGGTACAAGTGATTACATCTGATCCTCTAGTAGTTTTTCTGTATAATATTTCAGTCCTTTTTTGATAGGTAATTTTAATTTTCCATTTTAAAAAACAGAGATAAGTTAAGTTAATGTCATCTTGTAGTTTAGCATGCGCATGATTAGGGGTGATGAACTGCGTGATGAGGGATGAAGGTACTATCATCTGCCTATTACACAATTTCAATACTTAGGATAAAAAAGATACTGTGCAAGTTCATTTGGAAAATGAATTGAACGACCTGCAAGTGCTGCGACTTGAGGCTGTTGCAATTAAAAAAGCAAATCTAATGTAGTTTATGCGTTGTCTGTTAATATTATTATTTCGTTGGGTGTAGTGAATCATTGTCACTCATATAGCAAACTTAGTTGCTGGGACGTTACAGTCAAGCCCCGATGTTACAGTCCCGTCACATTAAATTTATGACCAAGCTACAACGTCATAGAGATGTCACTTTGTGATGTGGATGTGAATGTCCCACGGATGTCACATACACAGCAAACACTTAATGTGACCGCAAGAAATTTGTATCTCTCCCTTGCCCTGATCTTTCTTGACCTTGCTCATGTAATTCTTCTTTAATGGGAGGTATTCTTCCGCGCTGACCTTGCCCTCCTGATTCATTGTTAAATGTTTTAATAAACCTTTCTAAATAAATTATTTTTTTGTGCTAATAACTTGTAGTGTTAGTTATTTCTTTTTTATTAATAATATTGACAGTTTATAACATGTTTTTATTGATGTAATACTTAGAAATCATGGAACTATATTCTATGATAAATGAATTCACGTTCTACCGTTTGTAGTGTTATCAATAGAGGATGACCAAAGAGTTTATGCGTAGCGTTTGTCCTCTGGAGGTCTTGAGAAAGTTAAGGTATTGTTTCCGAAGCGTCACCAGCTTTGTCAACAAAGCTTTCGAAAAGCGCGCAACGTTTCTTTCACTGAATGCTCGGAAAGCGTTAAGTAGTTTTTTATCCCCCCACAGCTGCGGAGAATTATCACTGGAACTGATTAGTGTCGGCTGTAAAAATATCAATCACTGTCCAAACTTTGCCCTTTGGGAGTTTTCAATGAGGTATATGTTAGCGTTTGTTATCCGATTTGTAACAGTAATTGTTCGTATTAGTCGGGGTTTATGTTATTAAATTTTGTTAAAAACTGCAAATCAAGATATTAAAAAAAAAGAATTTTGCATGTTTATTTTTTTTGTTCATAAACCTGCATTTTTATGTATGCATGTGTGTGTACGTGTTTATATATGTATTTATTTATTTACGTTTTTATGAGCAATCTATATACATACATCTAATAACCTTAACTTTATTTATTTAATTTACCTCTTTTATATGATTGCTTGTCTAGGATAGAAGGAATATTTTCTCACTGAAACAGTATGATTTTCGATATGTTTTTTGTTGATAGCATATATTAGTGGACTGTATATAAATTCATAAAAGTCAAGTTGAAAAATTTAACAATATTTATTTTCCTTCCTGCATAATAGTGCCACTTAAACGCACAAAGAAGGGAGTAAGGATTACAATTAACAATTGACTGCCGCTTTGATCGGGCAGAGGAAAAGAGACTCGGTGTGAACTGAGCGCGTGAGAGGGCGCTGTGATCACGAACGATGAAAACAGCAGCTTGGTCCAGTTCCGAAATTTTTACGTGTGTTTTCCGGAAAAAAGCCTTAATTAATTTAAAAATTTTTTTAAAATTTTCTCCGAAGTGTCTCGCCCTCAAACGTGACAGTTTTTCTGTGCGAAAGGGGTCTCATCTTCCTCGCTGTTCATTCTTCTGCAATCCGAAGGAAAACAGGAGCTTTCAGATAAGTAGCCTTATTTTCTCTAAACTAAATCAAATATATATTATTGAAGTGCCTTCAAATTAATTTATTTATTATGGTTCTAGGCCTCTGACATTAAATAATAGTTAGAAATTGCTTTATATCATATGCTTGTTTTTCCTGTTACCTGTAGTGACGCTATCCTTATCAGTAGACGCCGTCTGTTAGCACTCCCCATCTGGGCCCCTTTGAGGAATTTCTCGAGAAGGGGAAAGGGGATTTTGGGTATCGATGAATATAAAACGCTGCAGTTTTACTGTTTTCGATTGCAATTTTTTCTTTCAGTTCGCAAATAAAGAAAATAAGAAGATCAATTTATATTTCCTTGAATACATCTCTTAGAGTTATGAGCATATACTAATAAAGTGTGCTTCAACTTGTTAGACTAGTACAAATATATAGTAAACTATGATGGTCAAATTATTAAATAAATATAATGATTAAAAAATAATTAACCAAAAAAATTCTGATATTTATTTATTTAATTTTGCTGATATGCTCTCGCACTGTGTATGGTTTTATGATCTTGTCTGATGTTGTTTGCCAAAAAAAAAAAGTATGAATATACTTGGATACCGCAATACTATATATTACCTTACTTAATATATACTTTTATTTGGACACAATCGTATTTAGGACATTTTCTTACTTCCTTTCCTTTTCTTTCTATAGGCCCTTTTTATTTTTTTTCCCTCTCCATTACTTTTGGGCCATTTATTTTTTAATTTTATTTTGTCCCATATTTTTTTCCTGGCCTTTAGAACTCGTATAAAATATACGAAGTTCCTTTCTACTCTCCTCTGAAATATGAAATTGCCCATTTTCTATATACCTTTCCTTCGCACCCTAGCTTGATTTTTCGCCCATCGGTGCAGAAAGACTTAGCGGGTGCAAAACAAGACATCTGTCTTCTTTGTCTGTCTGTCTGAACTGAGCGCGGATATTGTTCGGAGAACAGCCTTGACGCCAAAAAGGGGAGAAACAGCTAATTGTGGTATGGCAGGCAATGGTTGTCATTCGATGACGTACTTCCTCTAGGTAAAGCTACTACTACCTTTATAGTAGCCTTACCTCTAGAGAGACAGCAGTGATACTTTTCCCTTGCTAAGGGATTATCTGTAGTAGGAAATCGGGATATGTAAACGGAAAATATCGTTGTGTTTACTGTTTAATTATCAATGCAACAGCCAAGAGTATTAAATTAAAAATAGCTCATAATTGAATAAAATATAATTATAGGTATTATTATTGATAATTTATATAAAAATAAGAGTCCTGCACCTGTAAATGTTTATTAAATGATTTATGTTCTCTTTTCATTTACTTTGTTATGCTTCCTGTACTCATCGATGTTCAATCATGGTTTATTCTATAGCTTTTTAGAATTTGTTTATGTGTATTGCAAGTAATCTATTAACATTTTCTTTTATGCTCTCATTGATACCTAAATTACTATACTTATGCAGTGTAAATGTTTTGCAAACACGGGCTTCGTACACTAGATACCCATGTGTGAGAGGAACAATGATATAATAAACTTAAGCTCATGATGGTACAACTTACATGGTTAAAAACCTTTTCTTCCTGTCTTTAGCGACTAAAAATATTTCAATTGTGATATTACAGTGACAGGCTTTCCAAATGTAAAACGATGTAAAACAGGATTACTAGACTTCTGTCAGACATTTTCTAGTTTTCTCCATTCTTCTCCAGTAACATATCCATCTTTGCAATGTGTGCTTTCATATCATACTTATGTACAGTAATCTGAATTAAAAGGTAAAGGTAACTTATGTACAGTAATCTGAATTATTTATTCCCCCCCCACCTTTCCTGATGGCTTTCCGTAGTGCTCCTGCACATCTAATTCTAAAAATTAAGTCCTGATACAACCAACGATTGCGAAAATAGAAGCCAAGTAAGGAAGATATATATATATATATATATATATGTGTGTGTGTGTGTGTACTTTACATTTAATTATAATTTATTTAATATATATATATATATATATATATATATATTTACACGTCACGAAAAAATCCCTTTTAAGTATCTACTTATATCCCTTTAATCCCATTTACAATCCACTTTTGGGGGGAAAAAAAAGAGTTCTTCATTGTGTCCGTACGTACAGACGTCACCCAAAAAATAATCCACATGGATTCGGTAATGGTCAAAAATGGATATTTCCTTTGAAATATGATACCCAATATTTTTCACAATTACAATACTTACTTCCTTTTGACTTCGTGCAAGGAAGTAAAGAAGCTATACTAACCTACATATTCTTATATAAACAATATCTAAATGCAGTATATAAATATTTCAAATCAATAAAATCTCACTATGGCACGCTCAAGAAAAAATCAATAATTATCTAAATTATCCAAATTTCCAATTTGCAAACATAATATGCACTATAAGTCTTAATGTAAACCAAAGCAAATACAAAATAACGCTTTACGGTGTCAAAATTGCTCATCCTCTTAAATATCAACAACGAAATAAAATTTCAACTAAAACACATAATGTAAATCCGGTGAATTAACCAAAAAAATTTGAAATTATCAATACAAAAATATGCTCGCATTGTGATGCACAGGTATTGTTAACAACCTCATGATTCGTATTCGAATAGCAACCGCATCATTCGTATTCGAACATCAGACCGCATCATTCGTATTCGAATAAACCGCATCGTACGACAAATGCGAGTAACGAAATGGATTTGTGAGTACCGATTCGGTACTTCGAGTCAACCGATGTACCCGTTACTCGGTAACGAATACATGCGATTTGCTCCAGCTCTAACTATATCTAAAAACACTTTTCTGCATGCTGCTCCTTAAATACATTTAGCTATAATTTCAAACATTCTAGACCGCTATTTTCTTTTATTAATTTTCCTGTGGGTTTTTTTTTAAATCTCTTTATATCACATTTTCATTTTTCGAAGCGACACCTCTAGTGCTGGGTCAAAACCTTTGTATTTTTGAACGAAATGTGGATCATGTATTTTGCACTGTGTATGGTCGTGCTATCGATACGGGCGTAATGGCGCAAGATGTGTGTGAATGTGTGTAAAATGGGGAACAGAAATAATATTTGTGTATCATCCTTGTCGATGATGCATTACTACACAACTATCTAAATGCCATAAAGCAAAGGTTAAAAAAAAAAAGTAACAGCTAATATCATTATTTAAAGACGGGTTAATTTGTTTAGAACCACTGGCTCTCCAAGCTTTTTCCAGTTTATTCCGCCGGTGGAACAATATGGCTGCTGCCGGTAGGCCTAATGCGGTTGACAGGACCAGTGATCAAACGAGCCCAAATTCTGAAACAGCACCCGATTTCGAGCACGGACACGGACATTATTTTACGAAAAAAACGTTCCATAAACCTACGTACTGTCATCATTGTACAGATATGCTTTGGGGCTTAATAGGACAAGGCTACGTATGTGAAGGTTTGTAGTTTATTTCCGAATTTCAGTTTAATGTGATATAAAAAGTTGTGTAACAAATTAAATTCAAGGAATAAATGCTTTATGTATCGTTAAATAGCATGTATACATTTAGTGCGTACACATATAATATACATGGTAAATATAAACATTTTATGCATGTGTAAAAAACGTCATGATAAAACGTTAAATATAAGTTTGTCATTTGATTGTCATCGCGTATATTGCATACACAATTTTTCAGTTCTCTCTCTCTTGCTCTTTTTTCCTCCCCAGAGCGCGTCTAACTGTATTATAAAGAGGCCTGGATTTCGTCGATATTTGAATGTGACTGTTGGGATAATTATTACGTTTTAATAAAAGGCGCAAAATTTTGTGTACATAGAAAGGACACTGCACATAATTTCGTGAATAGTTTTTTGAAGTACTTCGTCGGTCATATGTGTTAAATTTCATAGTGAACGAAGTCTTGGTGTAGTACAGCGTTTTGTATATTTAGCTTGTTGTTGTAAGTAATTTGTGTACAAGTAAAATTGTTCTTTTAGAATTAGCATATATCGGCTGATTATAGTGCGAATGCAGACATTTTGGCTTCAAAACCTATTTTTATAACTAAAAATAACTTTTTGTACATAAAGCTGGATTAAATTATATGTTCATGATTATGTGGTAATTGTTTAAAACCATCTGCAAGGCATCATGTCATTGTCATCTGTTAATATTTAACCTAAAGCTTTTGAGTATAATTTGTTAAAAACATTTCAACATGTAGCATAATTTGATAATTTTTATAATGGATATATGCATTATATAACTCCATAATAACTTGTGTTTAATATTAAAAAAAGTATTTTAGAACATTTACAAATTAACCTCATCTTAGGCAGGTTTTATAGAAAAATGTAAAAATTTTAAGAAATAATATAAATATCTGTAGAGAATTTAAAAGAACTATTTAGAGGGGGACAAGCGTAATATGTTTTTCATTTATTGCTGTCTGAAATGATGCTGCATACTAAATGATACAGCATACCTGGCAACATCATTTACTGTAAATGAGTAGGGATGATTTAATCCAGGAATTCATATTATTTGCTATCAAAGTAGTGAATGCAGGAAACTAGAATGTGAAAACCATGAACATTAATGAGCAAGCATCTGCAAGATTGTAGTGCAACAAGGGGATTAGTTCTCCTTCTTCCCTTCCTCAGTCAAAAGGTGGTTTTTTTTAAAGTAAAAGCTATTTTTAGAAGATGAAATTAGTTATATAATTTCATATAGCTCTAAGTAAAATGCCATAAATATGTAAACTATCAATTCTAATGGGCATTTAGAATAAATCCTGGCTGTCCATGTTTACCAAAATTTGTATTTATTTATTATTCCCCCAAAGGCTTTAAAACCTGCAGGAAAATATTATATTCTAAAATAATTTTTCATGTTTTTGCTGCAATATTAAATCATGTTATAAAACATTAGTTTATCAGCAAAAAGTAGAAGTACTGAGATTGTAAAGTAAATGGATATCTTCCAGTCAGTCTATACAGGCACATTTTTTGTGGACACTATAGTTGGAATTATCTGTTAATTGTGTTGTTCTTGAATCATTATAAGAAAGTTTAAAATGTAAAAGGAACTCTGGCTTTCTTTATTGGTATTATAGAGGTCTGCAAATAACGATGCTATTCGTGATATTTGATAGTCTATAATATTAATATTTTAATTTGTGCTTGTGATTGGCTGTTGAAAATAATGGTCTAATTTTTCTGTGTTAGTACTTTAAAGTTCTTGTAGTATAAAATTTTTTCAAGTAACCTTTATGAAAAATTTTTCAGTTTATGAAGTTTGATGTTCTTTAATCATTAAATGTGCCTGTTGAAAACAGGAGTTAGAAGAAATATATTAAGTATGTAAAGTACTGTTTTTCTTAACGGTCTTCCTTTATTATGACAGGTTAAGACAGAATTGATTCGAGTTAGGTTCTCATAATACTATGTGTATTCACTAGAACATATTGCTTAACTGGCCTGTAATTTCTTTTTAAGAAATTCTCAGTTTTTTCTGTGATGATTAATAATGAAATAGCCTAGTTCAGCTCAATTTTTCTGTGTAAGCATTTATTTCTCCTTCATAATTTATAATCATCATTTTATAATATATTTAAATAAAGTTGCATAAACAATTTTTAAAAGGAATTGGTTATTTTCCTTAAGCAGGCTTGTAATACAGGAATTTGAAGTCTCTTAACCTTTTGAGATATTTTTAGTAGGTTCCTAAAAAAGAAATATTTAAATAATATAAAATTATTGAGAGGGGTCTCTTTGAAATTTTGGAATTAATTTGCTTGACCTCATGATGAGGGATTGGCAGACTACAACCCTTGGGCCAAATCTGGCCAACTGCTTGTTTTTATTCTGGTGTGTGGGATGATAGTGTTATTGACATGAAAAATAAAGTCAAATGATGCATTATTATGCAACAGCTGATAGTTCAATTGAAAAGTTGTGATTAACCTTTAAAAGACTTTTTAGCTTCGAGAGGTTTCACTTAAAAAGACGGGTAATCCAAATGTATTTCCACCCCCTTTTAGCTGCCATTGTAAAGGGAAACTACTACTATTTTGAAACCTCTTCTTAAGGTGCCTTTGGGGGTCGTCTTTGTTAATTTTCAGATAAGAGACTAGGGAATCATACAAACTAATGCTTTCTCTTTTCTGCTGTCTCTTTTCTCTAAAGTAGGGAGACATATGATAGGGAGATTTTGTAGCTAAATAATTGTTGAATGTTGGAATATTAGCTTTTGACATAGCGTCATAATGAAAATACGCCTTGGCAGCAAATACCTCCTATGTATGCCTAAAATCAGTACATAGTCTAATAAGTTTTTGTTTTTCAAACTGAATTTAGTTTAGAATTACATGTACTGATTAACAGTTTTAATTTATACTCGAAAATTATGTTTAAATATTTGTTTCTCGTATAAATCAGCAATTCGCTTTCATTTGTTTACAAGCATTGTGTAACAGCTTATATTTATATATTAAACAAATCCCATTGTATTTTTGTTATATTAGTTTCATTTACCTTTTTCATTACTATTCTTATTCAGTTTTTTTTAATTTATTGATCCCCCCCTTCCGAATAATGCTATCGGAAGTATTTCATCTTTCAACTACATTATTGTTCGCTGTTATTTCTTGCATTTTTGTCATAAAAGCCTTTTTTTAGTGTGTTTTTTATTTAATATTCTTCTTCACTATAAAAAATGATTTTATTGATTATATTTTTATTGCATCGCATTGCATTTTTCATGTTTCAAACAGCAATATTAAACACAAAAATTACGATAAAAAGGGAGGAAAATACATTTTTGATGACACTGAAAAATTGCAGAAATTAATACAATTAAATTATAAATAATAATACTAATAAGTTAATTTTATTAGTATGAATAATATTATTAATAGTAATAAAATTTCAAGTTGATTTATTAACTTTATTAGTTTATTTATATAGATCCAGCAGTGGTCGAGAGGTAAAATTCATGAACACTGATAGCTAGGTTCGGTTCTTATTTCACTGAACTAGCTGGCTGTATGTGGCATCATGCGTAACATAGTACCAACCAGTTTCCCTTAAAAAGTTCTCCAGGAAGCCCCTTCTTCCTTGTTCAGATAGCCCTTTGTGTCTTGTTCGTAATCCAAATATTCCAAAGTTTATTTATATGCGAATAAAGATTAGAATTGTCATAAACAGATAATTATACTGTCAGAATATAGATGCTGTTCTGTAAGTCACAGGAATTTAGCTCTCATTTTCATTAAGCACAAGCATGTGAGGAACATTGAAATTACAAATATTATTAAAATAGCATTTCTTGTTATTACTTTCAGAAAGTGACGTCAGTTTCATTCTTAATTAAAAGCAAAGGCTTATTCAGAAAAGTAATTCAGTCTCTCTGTGAAATGTGAAATAGGATAAATTAGATAGTATAGATCAATTAGATTGTATGAATATGCAAAATTATGCTAGCGCTGTTTGCCTATATGGAAAAATAACACAGTTAAAGGACTATATTATTATTTATTTATTATGTGCTTCGCCATTAGGCACTGCATGGAAAGCGAGGGACGCTTCATGGAAGTCCTTTTAAAGGAACTTGAATCGTATGCATTTTACACATGGAGAAAACCTCGAAAACGTCCATGCCGCCAGCTCATTGGTCAAGATTCGAATCCCGGACTAAACTACCAGTGCTCTGCGTTGTTTATCATTCGGCCGGCTGGTGGGCATTCGTTAACAACCTTCTGCACGAAACTGGTCCATATGTTAGTTGTATGTATATACGTGAAGGAAAAAAACAAAAGTTTTATTTAGCTGCAGCAGAGAACAGAACCTTCGAGAACCACCAGAGTATATCGACTTCACTGATATGTCATTAGGTAATATTCAGTTGACCAAAGGTATGACTTAACTGTTATCAATACGGATACAGTTTCTTATAAGAAAAAAGTTGGATACATATATTTTAATTATTAATATTCATTTTGCTTATCTCCTAGGAAAGGAAGAGTAAATGTTAATTTAATGAGAGATTTTTTAAAAGTTAAATCTTAGTAAATGCTCTAAAACTGTAGAAAGCAAAATTTGGAAAGTGTATTAAAATTTTTGGTGAAAATGCGCTTTAGCCCAATGCTTGGCGATGTTTTGAAAATCGCCAATTCGGCGCGTTTCTGCGAAACGACTTTGCAATTAATTGCAACCTTCCCGACACGCTCCACAAAAACCTATTGTAAACAAAACATAGAATTCTAAACCATAAATTAGTATGGAAACTGTTGCCACAAAAATATAATAAAATAATATGCAAAATGAACATTACGATCATTAAAATATTTGTCAGTTACCTTTAAATTAATTATTTACATTTTATGTTGTAATACTTACACATTTTATGCCGTTACATAACCTTCCCGACACGCTCCGCGAAAACGTAACCAAAATGGCATCCCAGAAAGAAGGAATTTTTTTTAAAAGGGCATTAAAATTACAAACGATACCATGTACACACTGTTCCGTTTTAACTTAAAAAAAAATCTGAGAATTGCACAATGTAGGCAACGTACACAAATAAACAAAATAAGCTAGAATAACGAAAATAAATTACAAGAAAATGCCATGTGCACAGCGTTCCTTTTAAACTTAAAAAAAACTTCAGCGAATTGCACAATGTAGGCAACGTGCACAAATCAACAAAATAAGCTAAAATAACGAAAATAAATTACAAGAAAATGCCATGTGCACAGCGTTCCGTTTTAACTTAAAAAAAACATCAGCGAATTGCACAATGTAGGCAATGTGCACAAATCAACAAAATAAAATAAATTGCAAACGATACCAGCGTTCTGTTCTTCAGCTGAGCCAAATTATTTCAATAAAAGGCAACAAAATATAAAAATTAAGCAACTTGCACTTCCAATAAAGTAATAAATGTACATGTACATTCACTCACCTCTCTCAGCATCACAGCTAAATCCATACCGACTCGGTATTTAGCGAAATATAAGGTACGAAAATAGCAAACACTCAACACAAAAACACCGCATTCAAAGAATACAACGACAACTGAAATAACTACTTAAATTAACACGTAAGAATTTCGAATAAACCGCTACGTCATCCACATTACCAATAAAACCATTCTTTATAAAATAGGAAATACGCATGCGCGAAAACTACATGTTTCCGTAGCTTCAAAATACCCAGTCAGCCATGTTCGCGGATATACGGAGTTACCCATGTTGGCGCGTTTATTGCTCATTCAAAAACAATCGCCGCCAAGCAGTGGGCTAAAGCGCATTTGGGCCAAATTTTTTACATTAAATACATTTTTATACATACATACATTATTTTATATATTTTACATTAAATACATTTTCCACATTTTGCTTACTTGTCACATTTTGGATTTGCAAATATTTATAATGAAAGAAATATAGAAAGCAAATATATAAGAGTAATTATTGCTGATATCATAGAAAGCCCTGACTTTATAAGGGGAATTAGTCTGTTTCCATAAAATCATCAATAATTGAAATATTATCGCATTTCGTCTCTTTTATGTTTTTCAATAAAACTTCTATGCCTAATGCGAAAAAAATTTAAATTAATATAATTGAATTTAAATCTGCAATTTTTAAATATATATATGTAGATAGATATATGGGTACATCTATAGATATACACCTTTATCATATATACATGGTACTTACACATACATACCTGTGTCTGCTTTTATCCGCTTGTGCATATAATATGCATATATCATTTTGCCTACACGCGCACAATTAGCATACATACATCTTACACATTCGCATTTGTGTTGCATATGCATGCAGCACCTCACCTGCATATGTTTCTACCATACTCATATGCCTATCAGTATGGTTAGGTTACTTATGTAGAGTTCTAGACAGCAAGTTAATCATGCGAAACGCATCTGAAAGTTTAAGCCTTGAGGTAACATTGCACGGCTGAGAGAAAATGAAAGGGAATTTGCGAAACCTCATAGTTGTGAGGCGCGAAGGTCGTCAGACAAGTGGCAGGTAAGGTTTTCGAACAATGACTATCTCCGCACCCTAAATGGTGTGTGTGGGGGAGAGAATTTCTCTGGCCGAAATTTTGGCCACAGCCGTCTTTTTGAGACTCTGAAACTCTGGCCTATAAATAGGCCATCGTCTTCTAAGCATTAATGACTGCGAGTAGTTGCTATTGTAGTCTCTTGTTGTCATTTTTAAAAGTGCTTCCAATGGGCAAATGTTTGTGGATTGTGTGCCGTGCAAGCATGTTGACAGTTTTGCTGTAGCAGCGTGCATGGTATTATCTGGTAAAGGTATGCTGCAATATATATATTTTTAAAAATTTTATTTTATTCATTATAATGTCACTCTCAAAATCAACTGAGCCATCTGACGTGGTATTCATACCCCCAGAGAAAATGAATGATCATTAAAATTTGAAAGTTTGAAACTGAATGATTCGTCACAATTCAATTCGTTCATAAAAGTAAAAAATCATAATGAAGCAATAACTAAAATCAGCTTGCAAATAGCTCATTCATTAGCCATGAAAGAAAACCAGTTGTTGATGTTGAATTAACCCTTTGAACGGCCCGGGTTTTTAGGTCTGTCATGAAGACCTGTATCTAAAGAACCTTTATCAGCTAAACTTGCATATTTATCTATTTTAGTCTCTATTTCCATAAACTTACACTCATTAAGATGACATTTATATTATTAATGAAAGTAAGAAAGCAAAACATCTTAAATTTATAAGGTTTCAACTGTAATCTCTTGATCTTCTTGCTAAACATACGCTGTGAAACCCTATGTAGAGGACAGTGAGCAAATCTAGGCTATGTCCTTTAGTGTTGAAGAACTACAAGTCAGAAGGAGGGTTTAAAGGACCCTTTAATTCGAATAATTACAACTCTCCGACTTGAGAGTAAGCCACTACTTGGGCTGAACTAAAATAATATAAAATAAAGCGTGTTAACAATTCAATTTCCTAAGTTTAACTTTAAGTAGGACAGCGAGGGAAGCCTAACTCTTAGTGAAATGCAATAATGCGAATTTCACGAGTAAGAACTAGTAAATGCAATTGCCTATGAAGGCGAACTTTCACTAGACAGAGGAATTATTTGCACGCAGAGCCTTACGGCGATAAATCCAAGACTCTGTCTCTTTTCCTCGTTAAATCCTGCCTTTTAAACTGCTATCAGATATCTGCGATTTGCATAACTATCTCGCTCGCGCTAAATTCGGGCAGCAACTGAAACTTCGAGATATCGATAGGGAAGTTCAAACTAAAAATAACTTGGTTACTTAAAATAATGAATGCTACCAAATAACAAAAAATTTCATGACCGGATAAAGCCGGCCATGGCGCTCAGAGGTTTAATTAAATCAAGTTTGTGTATTGCAGCTGAAGAAATGTTCCCAGAGAAAATAGATATGTTTTGATCTGTCAGTCTTTTGGCGACAACAACTGTTAGAAGACTTAGAAAATCAGAAGCCACATGAGTTATAAGACAGCAAAGTTAAAAGTTTTCAGTTAAAAGACGAAACAAAAAATTTCAAATGGCTTTCGTTGGCAGTTTATGAGTTGACAGATGTTACTGATACAGTCCATTTGCTGGTATATATTTGAGGGAGGAATGCTGAATTTGAGGTGGTTGAAGAATTAGCATCTGTGAGTAGTCTGCGTGGAAGAAGTACATGTGAAGATATCTTGAAGGAAGTCGAGAAAATGGCCACTCAGTACAATTTCTAATGGAATCAGATAAAATGTGTCATAACTGTTGGTGGAAAAAGATATGTTTGGAATGGGGAAAGGATTAGTTGGACAAATTTTTAAGGCTTCCGAAGATGCTAAATGAACCTCTGGTAATTCATAGCTTTATTCACCAGCAAGGAAAAAACAATTATGTTCTTCACATTAGAAATTTTAATCTATTTAATAAAACATTTTTTAATATGTAAATATAAATATACCTTAATCTATATCTAATAATATTTAAATATACCTCAATCTGTCATGTTGTAATGTCCCTCGCTACTTTGATTAAATGTCGAGAAACCTAGTGAACAATGTAGTGATTTATCGCTGAGTTCAAGTATTTACAACATAGACTTGAGAAGGATTAAAATATCCTTTTATTCGCTCAAAGAAATGATAACAGTTGACCCCTTCGTGGGTTTACGGGAAAGCCTTCACTTGGGCTTCTAATTCAGGATAAGAAAATAAGAAACTAATATAATACTAAGGTAAACTTAGCCAAAGCCAGACACAAATATCTAATGTAGTTTGCCCTTGATTTAAACTAGTGTGCAATTACCAGCAGGCATGTACAATATGGCCGAGCGTAATAAATTCAGGAATGAATTAGCCAGAAGGCAAATATGCACCACTAAGGACTTTTAAGCACTCTTTCGAAGTAAGTTGAACTTCCTTTTAATACTACTTTGAACTCATTTACATTCAACATGATTCTAAAAACTCATTCTGGTAGGGAATTGTAAGTGGGAAACAAGAATTTAAAGGAAAGGGTTTTAAAATTTAAAATAACTTATAAAATTAGCATACACCTTACAATGGTACTGAACCAGCTTTATCAGTAGTAAACTTCATTTTCTCATGTGGATGTAACCATTACCAGTTTTGTGAATTTTTATTAGAGATCAAAGCTGAATATCCAATTTTTTTTGGGGGGGGGAGTATTCGCATGTGAAATGCATTCTCTTATAAAGACATATTGCTAAAAATTTGCATTGTTTGAAACACAAATAACATTAAACAAATTCGATCATTTTTTATGCTGTAAAAATTTCAAATATTAGCAAAATCCCCATTCCCAAAAATATTCGTGCAAGTTAACTAAAACAGCATTTTGTGCATCTTTATGAAAGTGCAGAAGATTTCCTTCTTGCAAAATCCATTTGACTGTATAATTGAGGAGCTCTTATCAGACCTTCAACTGGAAGTGATTGATTTACAAAATGATGATATGTTAAAATTGATGTTAAAAGAAGAGGGTCCAACTCAATTTTGTAAATATCTTTCGGAAGGTAATAACGATTGGGAATTAAAAGAACATGCACAGGGATTGATATCCCTATTTGAGGGTACTGACCAATGCCAAAAGACAGTTTTAAAAAAGAAGTATATAAAATCGCAGTTTAGATAGTTATTCAACAGGTGACCATTAAACAATTTGAATGGTAGGAAGTACTAATTTCGAACTTCAGTATGATAAAATATTATTTCGGAAAAACAGTTATGTTCTTCACATTTTAAAATAAGTTTGCTGACCTGACCCCTGCCTTATTTGATAATGTAGTAGCCAGATTTGCAGCAGTCCTAAATTACAAGAATATAAAGGTTAATCCCCAGTCTATTAATTTTGTGCAACTAAAAGTTTATAATTCTTATGTAATTGTTTTATTATTTATGGCTTGTAAATTTTGTTATAAAAAATTGGCGGTTTAATCCCTTATAAAGGTGGCCGCACAAATAGCCGAGACCTTAAGTAGTTCGATGCGGTTCAAAGCCGGCTGTTGGTAGCTAACCTATCATATTAGTAGTTTGTCTGGGCTTTAATATTTTGGCTGTATAATTTGTTTCATTTATTCTAATAGCTTTGAAACAGTTGTTGAATACTTGTATGCTTTTATTTCTCAGTAAAGCCTGACCTCAGATAATGGACATTTTCTGAATCCTTGGACATGTCAAGTAGGAGACTAGTGCACTCCTTTGTAATGGACAAAAACCTTTGTTGTATGAGTAGCTGTTACAAGGAGGCTTGACTGCATGTATTTTATGTAGTAAATCAAGGTACATTTCAAAATTTCCAGGTAAAACCCAGACCTTTCATTATAGAATCTACTAATGCAGAGAAACAACATTCCATATTTTAAGACTTATGAAATGTCATTTTTGATAATTTACTGTGGTGCTTTTTATACACATTATTTAAAGCTGGACAGGTAACTCTTGTTTGCTTTACCTTAATTAAATAATCTTATATATTTCTGATAATCCACCGACTTGAGTATAAAGCATTCTTGTTGGATGTAATGTGATGAATCCATTTAAGTTATCACTTATATAATTTCACAGGCACTTTTTTAATGAAAATTTATTTTTTTTAATCCCATTTTCATATATTGGTTTATCATACTTATTTGGCCATTGAATTTCAAAGGCTGAAAACTTAAAAATTATTTTACGAAGGTTCATACAGTAGTGTAAAGGAGATTTCAGTTTAATGGCAGAAATATATTTCCAGAGTTGCCAACTGTCCCGATTTAGGCAGGAGACTCCCGGTTTCCGATCGTTCTCTCACCAACCTGAATTACACTATATTTCTCCCGACTTTCTCTTACTCTTAAAATTTCTCACGATTTTTATGTAGCTTGGCTGAATACTTCGTTATTTGCATCCCCAAAAAAGTCATTCGGGATTTCTGAAAGCACCTGGTTTTTCTCTAGACTGTGCAGAAAACCATAGTAGTTTCTTCAGTGAGAAATTATGGTGCGCTTGTCATTAGCTTCAGTGAGAAATTGGCGGCTTTATGAGTGAGAACACGTGTCCGAAAACATCATGTTCCATTTCTCCAACGAGCATCGAGTGCCACTGCATGTCATCTGGCACATGTTAGCCAATGAGCACAATGCAAGATCGAGGTTGTTATTTCGTTCATCTTGTCACTAACCTGTGTGAGCGTACATGCTTTCGAGAAATAGTTTGAGATTACAATATTTTGTATTAGTTATGTCTGTGAAAAAGGTAAAATACTCAGGTACTTTTCAAAAATATCGTACGCAGATGACTTTCCTTCTAATATTTCCTCGAGTAAATGTTATGCTTTTGCGATGTGTACCGTTGGTCATTGCGATTTTTCGATTTCACGCAGTGAAAGGGCCGATGTTCTCAAGCATGTTCGTACACATAAACAAGGACAACATGAGTTCTATTGAAAAAAAAAAAAGAAAAGTTAATTTTTTGTATGGAAACAAAAGACCAAAAGGTTATTAATGCAGATTGTAATGTTTGCATTTAAAAATTAGTAACTGAACTTTCAGATATTAATCAGTAATGATTTGAAGTTAATTCATTATTAAAGAAATACATTTTTATCATTTAAAAATCTGTTTGTCGTTGAAAATAAATCTTCCGATTTAAAAAAAATTCTCTCAATTTTTGAATATCTTAGGTTGGCAAGTATGTATTTCTAAAGGTACTTGCATATTAGTGCAGCCATCTTGGCACATAAGATGATTTTTTTACAGATGAAAAGGTAAAAGTAACTTAACAGGTGCAAGTTTGCTATTTTCATGACTTCATTTTAAAAAGATTGCTAAACTATAGCTATTTATCATAGAGCAATCTTTAGCAATTTAAAATATAAATTTTGATTATTAAATAAAGTTTTAAAACATAAAATACATTTTTCATGAAAACTTTCTGCTGTTTTTTGTGCTGTGCTTCCCATGCAAACGTCAGTCTGGTTTCACTAAAAAAAATCAGAGAATTGCACAAATTCACCATTAGCAGCAGCTATCTACCAAATGGATCTTACCGTTATTCCCTTTAGGAAATTGAAATTCGCTGCAGAATCCTAGATCCCTGGAGAAATGTTAACCCAGTTTTTTTCATTGTTGGCAAATTTTGGAAGGACATATTTTAAAATTGAGTTTAAGGCAGAAAATATTCTGGTTTGTGTATAAAAACCTTTGTAATGTGGAATACAAGAAAAAGCACGCTTACAAAAATGGCTAGGTTGCTTGATTGAAGGGCTGTTATGAGGCTGGGTGCCATGGCACATTCTGAAAATTTGGCAACTTCCATTGGGGTATTTGCGTTAATACGTACCTTTGTAAATTCGACGAAAAATGCAATAAAATTTTAAAATACTTTTTTTTGTTTCAGAATAGAGGAAAGAATGTTCATATTATTCAAACATTCATTATTTGTTCATTCTATCAACTATGCCATAGCTGTTTAGCCAGTTTTCTGTTTTTTTTACACTCTTTTTTTGTTAAATTGATATTGATAAACTTCTGAAATTGTTTAGAAAAGCCATCATAGTAGCAAGAAAACTATTTATCCTATAGTGTGAATCCTTTATTGTGAATGTATTCATTCCCAATGCAAAAACTTGTGAATCTTTTCATTACTGAAGATTCCTTTGGTTGAAAGGTTGTAGGTATGTTAGCCATTCATAGGCCATTGTAAATAATTTCTCTTTTTCTGCTTTTTCAAATTTTATTGCTGAAACCATATTTGATATGACATTTCTACATTTCAACAAAAAATATGAGCTACGTGTTCATCACAAAAATGAATGATCTAATAAATTTCTGGAGAAATTGTTTTGAAGCTTTTAAGTTAATGTTAAAAATTAAAAATATTTATATTTATGTACAAACTAAACAAAATATCAAATCTAAAAGTTTATTGAAATAAGTTATTCAAAGCATTGAAATATAAATTATGGCAGTTGAAATTTTTAATAAAAAGCCTTAGTTATTTGTCAAATTAAAATTCTGTCATAATCAAGTATTTTGTTAATGTTAAAAAAAATCAGAATTTTATTTTAATCTGATTTGCATAAAATAATGAAAGCCTGTAAAAAGAAACCTTTCATATATATTAGATTAAATTTAAAGATTATATATTGTTCAGATTAATGACAAAATTCATGTAAAATTTAGTTTCATCAGTTGAAAAAAATTAGTAGCAGAAATTTAGTTCTAAAAACTGTAGACCAGCTTTTACTAAATCTTAGCACCATGAATTAACTGTAAGAAAAGGGAGGGGAATTGAACAGTTTTGAGATGTACCAATTAATCATGTTTAATGTAAAAACTTAAGAACTTTGTGAGCATTTTATTGTGGTGACTGTGTGTTGAATACATTTTAAGAATTTTTGGTATTTTGCTTATGTACCCCACCCTCCCGCAAAGTTGCAATTGCTGAGAACTAATTTTTTGCCAGTCAAACACATTTGATCATGAAAAGCAGTAGCTATTTAAAAAAATGATGGTAGACTGAAATTTATATAAAGCAGCAACGAATTAAAAATTGCAATAAATGTTGATAATAAAATGGTTTTCTTTTTCCCCTCTCTTCTACCCATGTGTGCAGCAACCTAAACTTATAAAAAAAATCAATTTCAAAATTCTTGGTATCACAGAGCAAAAATGCACTGCTGTCAATGTACACATCAGCCTGTTTTAACTTAAAACAACATCAGAGGATAGCAGAATTCTCTGTATTTCAGAGCAATGTGGCACTGTTCTTCATATATACATTAACCTGTTTTAACTTAAAAAATATCGAGAATTGCACAAATTAGGGAAAAGCTGTCATCGCTGAAAATGGTTTTAAAATGGCATTACAAGGTTTTGAAATATCCATGCTGGCATGATGCATGCACAAGCGTTAATGGGCTGCAAATATGTACATTTTTGTAAAATTCTGAATTCTCTTTTTTTGTTAGCATAATGTTTTGCCCAGTGATTCATGTTGTATGGGTGAGGTAGATAATCAGAGTGCTGAAATTTTTTTATATTGATAAGGGTGATGATATATGAAGATTAATATATTAGGAAGAAATACAGGGCAGACTAATTTTTGTTTAGAAGTCTTTTAAGAAATTGTATCTGATAAATTTGTTATACTAATTATTTAATATTTCACTTCAATATTATTATCTTTTATTTCCTTATTTCAGAGTTTCCATGCTAGCTTTGTGCTAGCGTTGGAAACGATAACTTTCTTGATGAATTATGAATCGCATGAGCATCATTCGGGCAGCTGGCATACAGCCAGCTTTTGCAGCTCCAATCAGATTGTCATTTAGAAAGGCAAAGCAAGTTTTCAGCAAGTTTCCACTAATCTCGAGAATGAAGAGACTCGCATGTGTATGTGCAGTGCATGTTGAATTAAAGAAAATACCTTCTCATATAAAACAAAAGCAATTTTATCCTAGTATATGGTACACAATGGGCTTTGGGAATATTATGATAAGCAGCAAACGGGTCATTTTGATGTTAGCAACAATTTTCCAAATCGTGCCAAGGCCGTAGTGTATGCTAGGATTCTGCCGCAAAAACCTTTAAACTTTTTTTTCCTTTTAATGATTGCCTTATTTGTCATTTTGTAGCAACATAAAATAGTAATTAGTCATCTAGGCTAACCATTTAGTATAACTATATTTGTAAAAACATCGTTGATTATTGTAATTCAATTTTTAAGTAATTAACTTTATTTTAATGTTATTCATATCATTTAACGTTGATTCTTCCATCTAAATTTATTTATTATTTCATAAGAATACTTTCAAATTTCAGGCAACTTTCTCTAGCATAATCCTGAAAATAATTCTAAGAGTATGATGAACATACTGTCACGAAATTTAATGCACCTATTTTTTGCTTATGTATGCTGCTAAATAAGTATAAAATAATTGAATTTATTTTGAAATATCACTAAATAGATTTCTTTCTTTCATTTAGCTGCGAAATGTTTGCAAAAAAAAGATATTTTTAATCCACATTGGGCAGATTCTAATCTCGATCTTCGTTGGAGAAAACAATTCTTACTATAGTTATAGCAGCAGTGCTTTGGGGATTATATATATATAATATATACATATATAGACTTAAAGCATATAAAGTTAAAAGTAAATTGGAGTCAAAGCAAGGCAAATCCTCAACAATATTAACAATTACAACCATGTATAGGAGGTTTACTACAATATCTAAAATATCAGTAGCAGTATTTTCTGGATCTAGAACCATACTACATATTTTGCTGTCCATTAATTGATTGATGATTGAGGCACTGTCATCGCAATGAAAACTTCTGTTATATGATCTTCATTTATTACTGCTTCTCCAGATTTTTTTACAAAATGCATTAGTTGGAAAATTTCACCTTTGATTTGCAATATTCGAAAACCATCAAAATTCACGGCTATCATCTTTATCATCCTCACCACGAAATGTGGTAGCTGGAAATAAATTGTGTCAAGCATTTTTTAAGGTATCTGGAGATACATCCTCCTACAATCTTGCGATGCTCCACACAGCAGATTTTATGCTAAAATTTATAGAAAATTTTTTAATAGTCTTGTCATTATTCAAGAAATTTAACATGGACTTTAAAAATGCTACTTTGTATTTGCATTTCAGCATGCACATTATTCCGATATCCATAGGCTGAATGACAGACATAAAATTTTGGGGAAACAATAATATGGATACATTATCTTTCAATAAAACTTAAAGTGAAGTTAGAAGAAACTTAAAAAGAACTTAAAGGGAATCAACAGCCATGCAGTTATGTACAATCAGGACAGTTTTTGCATCGTCAGCTAAACTAACTGAATTCAAATGTTGCAGAGCCTCGGGTATGAAATGATTTTCAAACCGAGCTTCATGCATCTTCTGAACTTCAGTTTGGCTTCATATCTAGATAGAAGAGAAACACAGTGAAGTAAAACATAAAATTAGCAAAGCAAAAACCTCGTGTTTGGTGTTAGCCACGGCTATTCATTTTGAAAATAAACAGGCACAGGCCCGTCTTCGTCGTCAGCAGCAACGAAGATAAAAATAATTAGAAAAAACCTCCACTGCAATACTAAATATGGTGTGGCAAAAATGGTGTGACAAAAATGAATTATTTTGTAAAAATCGGAAGGAAAAATCATAGAAATACCTGGGTTACAAATCTGAAAAGAAGTTCAGTACTTTTGAATTTAAGTTAAAGTGAAGAATCAATTCTGTACATTTCAAGAAATTGAACAGGCTGTACTGTTTATTTCAATGAATGGAATAAGTTCTAATTTTTAATACTAAAATAATTAATTTTCTTTTTAAATCCATCTGTCTAAAAAGTTGTAATGCTTTGTAAAAGATTTTTTTTTATTTTAAAATATTTTGTGAAGAATAAATAAGATTCAACAAGCCTTATAATTGTGAAGAAGTTGTGAGCAATCATAGAGAAAGGGAAAACAAAGAATTTATCAAAACTATTATAAATTATAGGTAACCTAAAAGGGAATAAAAAGCTGAAAATGAAAAAAAGTTGTCAAATGTAACAGAATATAGAAGTCACTTAAGTGGCCTTTCGATTTGGAAGCTGAAGTAGGCCCATTTGTTAATAAAAGAGAGAGATAATAATTAGACAGTCTAATGTAAATTAAAACTAACGTAAGAATTTTGATAATGTGTAATTCAACTGTGTTAAGGACATCCAAACTACGCTGCCGTAATGGTTCAGGTGTAGCCTTTCGTGAAAAACACCAGTTTGGCAGTGGAAATAATTTTTAGATTGGCAGCTGTAGTTTAACTAGCTGTTTCTGATGAAATGATGTGGAAGTTTGTTTTAATAATAAACTAAGCTCTTTTGTAATTGCTGTCATTACAAATAATTTTTGTTCTTTTTGTTTGATTAATAACACTGCTAGCAGTAGTTTTTCTGGAGATAGGTTTCCAATTGATTAGTTGAAATTGAAAAGTCTTTTATCAAGTAATATTTTTGAGACTATAAATTTGTAGGTTAAGATAATCTGCTTTGGAGTGATCTTTGTTAATTTGATTATGTTTAAAGAATTTAGGATAGTTTTTTTTAATTTCATTGCAATTATTAATGGCAATGATGTCATCAGTATATTTGTAAGTAAATTTAAAAATTTCTGCCTTTTGTAATTGTAATAAATTATATATATAGCAGTTAGATGGTTGGTTCCCATAGGAATACCATTAATTTGTAGAAAAATTTTAATTTGATATCTAATGAAATTTTGAAAAAATGTACATTTAAGGTAAGTCCCATTTACTGAAATCAAGTAACTTTTTAATACTGGAGAAGAGGTGGTAGAGCTCAATTAAACTGCTATAAATTTCATTAATTGCCAAGGTGGTGTTTAAATTCCCAAAGTTGTAGCAGTTACTATCGTAAATTAGTTGCTTGTGAACTTTTAATAACTTCCTTGTTGATAATCCAGTTGTTATTTATTTCAGTATCAGTGTGCGTCTGTGCCTCAAATTTTTTTGAGAATTTTGAGGAAATTAATATGAACTCTTTTTGTAATTGCTTATTCCATTAGCTGTAAATCTGAATTTGATTGAATTTTGGAAGTGTGTATGAGCTGGAAAATTTATTAACAGTGTTACAATCTAGTTATGTAATTCAGTATTAGTTTATATCTTATTCAGTTGCATATAATTCAGTGTATGATTATTGTTATTATAATATATATATATCCTTTTTTCTTACAGTTTGTAATTTTGTAGTACATGATAGATGTCTGAAAACTGTTGTTTCACCGTGTTCAACTATAGCTACCCATGTAATTAAGGTAAGCATTTTAATGTAAATTTAAGAGAATTAAAATTTTTCTATAATGATCATACTTTTTTAAAATTACAACTATATAATTTAAAAACATGAAAAGAGTTTTACCACATTTTTTTTTCTTTTCTTGACATGCAGACATTCAAGGGTTTGTTGAATGAATTCTTTATATTCTATTTTTTTAAATCTTAAAATGAATGTAAATGGTTTTATTATTAAATAATGCATTTTAAATTAAAGGTGTGCAAATAAAAAATGTAAAAAATTTTGTACAGCAATTTTTTCATTTCCTTACATGGTTAAAGATCAGTGTTTTAAAGAACTAATAATGTGTTCTTTGGTGCTAGAAAAGACATGCTAAGTGAACTGAATGTTAAAGAAAAGCATCAACAGCAGTAGTTTGTCTAAAGTTAGAAAAATTTACATTAGTATAGTTCTGAATGTCAATGAGAAGTACCTTTTTGAAATCTCAACCCAACTGATTGAAAATGGATCTGAAATATCATGTATTGAAGGATTTCTAATGTGATCTGTCAAACAAAAGTCAGCAAGAAGTAATTGCTATGTTCTGTGAAGTCTAACATTAAATGGTAGTTTGAATCTATTAAAAAAATAATTTTTTTTTCATAAACAGAAAAGGTTTCACATAAGTAGTCAAATGAAGAATTTTTTTGAATAATTTTGATTGCAGAGAACTAAAAAGTTGTTTTCTATCCAGCAGTATTGTGTAACGGAGAATTTTTTAGTTTCAATTTCCAAACCTCAGTTTCCTACTTTTGGTGTGGAATTACAGAATTTCCCTTATTTGACTAATGTGCATTAAGGCAGCTTGGAATCTATGAGAAGCAGTCCTGTGGACAATCTGTGCTGTTTGGTGTTATTAATATTCCTGTCGCTAAACTTAATGCTGCTACTAGGGAGTATGTGTGTATGTGGAAGCTAGAAAAAAAGGGATTTGGAAATATTTTTTGTTTGTAGGCCATGATCTAAAAATGCTTATGTTCTGCATTATGAAGGTAATAATAATGGCACATGAAAAATTTTTTTCAAAGGAGCAATGGATCATGCATAGTTTATTTGATGGGTTATGTGGCATACCTTTTACAAGTTTTATGTATGTAGATAAGTGCTGTATTTTATTGTGCATATAGCTAGGTTACTGTTTTCAGTCAATAGCTTTACTAAGATGCCAAGTAGAAATCCATTATTTCTTGCACTGCTTCTGAAGATATTCTACCTTTTAATTAGTTTATCTACATTGGAGCCACTGTACTTGAACTACAAGGTCCGGCTATTAATTTCCAGGACTCGTGGAATAACTCAGAAGAAAAAACGGTTAAACACATAGCCATTTAATATGATTCGAAGTAATTGCCATCAGCCATAATGCAAGTCTGTGCTCGGCTGTACAAATTTCGGAAAGAAGTTTTTAAATCCTCTTTAATAGTGACATTATAGTTTTCTTGATGGCTTCGACATCCTGAAATCTTGTTCCCTTCAGCGAATTCTTCAGCTTAGGAAACAGGAAAAAATCTGCGGTTCTAGGTTTGGAGAGTATGGTGGATGCTGCATTTCAACGACACCGTGCTTGGCTAAGAATCACCTCACAGGCAATGCAATGTGTGGGCGGGCATTGTCATGTAGCAGCAGCCAACTCCGATTTTGTTGAAAATGAGGCCTCACTCTACGAATTCGTTTTCGAAGTCGGTCAAGAACTTCTGTGTAGAACTGTCCATTGATAGTCATGTTGAAAGGAAGAAATTCATGATGTCCATCGCAATCGAAGAAAGCGATTAACATGACCTTGATTTTGGACTTTTCAAATCGAAATTTTTTCTCCCTTGGTGAACTTGGAGACTGCCATTCGGAGCTTTGACGCTTGGTTTCAGGGTCATATTGATAACACAAAGACTCATCTCCCGTGACTATCCTATCCAGGTACGCAGGGTCAGCATCAGCATTATCGATAAGTGCGGCACATGCGTCCAATCTCAATTGCTTTTTTCGTCCCTTAAATGGTGAGGAACGAATCTGGAACAAAATCTTGCGTTTGCCTAGGTCTTATGTCAAAATTCGCCGAACCGTCTTTGTCCATGTTCAATTCATTGACGAGTATTCGAATAGTCAATCGACGATCACATTTCATCATATCGCAAACTTTTTCAATTGCTTCCGGCCTGCATACGGATTGCGGCCGACCTGTGTGTGGATCATCTTTGACACTTTCGCTCCCATCCCGAAAGCATTTAAACCATTCAAAAGTTCTTGAGCGGGATAATGCTTCCTCGCCGTAAACTTGTTTTAACATGTCGTAGGTTTCCACGGCTGTCTTGCCCAATTTGAAGCAAAATTTAATGTTAATTCTTTGCTCCATTTTCACTTCGACAATAGGAATTTTAAAAGCTACGTTTTAATGCGCCTTTCCATGAGAACCAGTTATTTCAGAATGGCGGTGATTGCACTGCACATGCGCAAGAAAACACTCTTCAATATGCACTGATTAGCGCCATCTTCCAGCTTCTCGTTCTCCTACAGTTACGTCAGTCCTGGAAATTAATAGCCGGACCTTTTATATATTGGTATTGGAATAAATAACAAGTCTCCATCTAAACCTTTTGTGCACTTCTATTTGAAGCTTATTACCTAAAGCAGAGCATACTAAATCACAATCAGTACTTACATTGATTAGGTTGTAGAGACATTAGTTTATTTCAGAAGCAGGAGGGATGAAAAATGAGCAACGCCTTCGCCGGGAATCGAACCACGGACTTATCGGTTACGGATCAAGCCTGCTGACCACTGCACCATGAAGGCATGCGAAGAAGGCGGGAGAAATACCTTATAAGGTGTTCAAATTAAGCACAAAATTTTTAAAACAAACCCAAGATTCCTCTAATGTACTGTTTACCATAATGTTTTCTATATTGCAGTACAAAGTCTCAGATCCAGATGTCCAGTGTTTGGAGTGATCTCAAATCTGGACCTCAAAGCCACCAAAAACCTTTTTTTGTTTTTAATGAATTTTTTTATATATGCTTTATGCCTGTGCATCTGATTTTTTTCCCCATAATAAAGCGTGGAGAGTCTCAATTCTTAATTTCACTTTGGCACTGAATAAAACACCTTGTTACTGAAGAAGCAATCATTTTATCTAAAATTTAGGGTCACTAATTTGACTAGTAGCTGCGTATTTGCTTGCCATACATCTCAAACTGAAACTTTCTAAATAGAAATATCGTTAATTTTACACCTTCTAATATTTTATATCCTTGATGCAACCTGGCGAATCATTATTTATTTTATTTTGCTTTCATCACCGCATGTTTATTCAAAACATGACAACTTGAGTAATGATTCATGCAGCGATGCCTAGAGAATTTTTTATATATAAGTATTTCAGTAACAAAGAGTATGGGAATCTTTTCTATGCTTGGCAGATTTAAATTAACCCTCTCGGCGTAACCGACGGATTTTTCCGTATCGAAACATGGCTTTCCAAATCGTTACAAACGGAATATTTTGTCAGCTTTTGATGGATCCAAAATCGTTTCAAACGATTTTTTCTGCCTTACATTTTCTACCTCGAAATCGTTGAGGACAAAATATTCTGTATTTTCGCCCCCTGACCTCCTGTTGCGCTTAATTGGTAGAGGGAAAACAGCGATCGTTAGAGAAAGATGTTACAATGCGAGGGTCATAAATAAAATCCTCAAATCCAGCCGTACCATCTTCTGACCTGAGGGCAGCTTTCGTGCCAAAGCTGGAAAATACTGAAAAGTCTTCAACCGAAAGCTTTGCGTATGCGAAAAATTTGCCGAACAAAATTTCTTCTGCGAAAGTAAATGTAATTTGCACGGAACCCATGAATAACTTTTAAAGAATTTAGCATCACTTAATTTACAAATAATTTGTTTTAGCGTAGAATAAATACTTAAACAGGTATTTTACAATGTCTGCAGGAACACAGAAATTTGAGATAATTTTTATTTTTAGCTGTGCACATTGATTTAAAATACTGTATTTTTTAAACTACCGTAACAGTTCACAAAAACAGTTACTTCCAGTGTATATTTTCAATAATTGCTCTGAAATGAAAATGAGATTTTTGAAAGAGTTCAAATTGTGTAATTCCATTTTAAACTAATGTGTCATTTATATGTTTGTATCGAAATTCATTTAATTTTGTGAATGCGAAGTTGGTCATTTTATACATTGAAATATGAGGACAAACTGCGTTTCCTTAAAAAAAAATATTGGTTTTGCACTTCTGATTTCTCTTTAAAAAGAACTACTGAGAACTTTTCTTGGCATGATATGAAAATCATTCGCAAATAGTATCGTAAGCGATTAAATCGCTTTTTGGCATTGATAAAATAAAGTACTGAAAGTACATGAAATCCTATGATGTAATTTTTATTCTAAGCAAAATGCTTCCGTTTTACTGAAAATGTTATCTAATAAAAAGGGTCTAAACGATATTTGATAATCAATAATTTACTATTATGAAGATGTGCTTATTTCTAAATTTCGAAACGTTTGGGACATAAAATACTCAGTAGGTAAGAGTTAATATTTATGAAAAATAATTGTTAGTAGAAGAAAAATGTAAATAGCTTTTTATAAAATCATCGCAATCATTATATGAAGAAGGAAAAAATATGATGATCTCGATGATGCAAAAATTTTCTGAAAAAGGGAATAAGAATTTCTCATTGTTTGTCTGGATCAAGATTTGAAATGACACAATAAGATGCTCAGATAAAGATAAATAGACAACTTTGATGGATGACTTCCAGAGGGAAAACACTTTGTTATTTTACGACTTCGGTTAACTGATTAAGACAAAGGATGGCTACCTGTGTATGGGGAGGGATGCCTTCATGGATGACTTTTTAAAGTAAACTGGCTCATACACAGTCCAGTCACATTAATGTGACCACCACGTACTTTCCATGTCAGAGTTAAATAACCAATCACAGAAGGCAGGTGGCAGCACAGTGCAGTTGAGCGTATATAAAGGGTGTGTGAGGGCTTCGGAAAACATTTCGATCGTTGGCGTAATGCAGAAACGAAGCGATTTATCCGACTTCCAAAAGGGCATGATCATTGGCTTTCGGGCCAAGGGTGGAAGCATTTCCGAAACGGCTGAGTCTGTGAACTGTTCGCGTGCCGCCGTGGTAAAAGTGTACCGTGCATGGCAAAATGGGACTGTCCAAAATCAGCGACGTGGCAAATGTGGTGCACCACGGGCCATAGATGACAGAGGCGAACGACGGTTGCGGAGATGCGTTCGGGCAGATAGACGGGCTACCGTTGAGCAACTGACCACCAAAATGAACCAAGGGGCTACCAAAAGTGTCTCCCAAAGTACTATTCAGCGAACATTGCTGCGTCTGGGCCTCCGAAGCAGACGCCTGGTTCGTGCACCTATGCTGACTGCTGTTCATCGACGGCGAAGGCTAGAATTTGCACGCCAGTACAGCAGCTGGACGTCCACTGAGTGGCGACAGGTTGCGTTTTCGGATGAATCGCGTTTTATGCTCCATCGGACAGATGGACGTTGGCGTATAAGGCGTGAAACCTCTGAAAGGAACCACCCTGCAACCATTGCCGGAACGGTCCAAGCTGGAGGCGGGAGCATTATGGTCTGGGGAATGTTTTCCTGGCATTCTCTAGGTTCACTGATCATTGTGGAAGGCACAATGGATCAATACAAGTACGCATCTGTCCTTGCGGACCATGTTCACCCCTACATGCGCATTGTTTTTCCTCAGGATGATGGCATCTTCCAGCAGGACAATGCGAGGTGCCATACAGCTGCCAGTGTACGTGCGTGGTTCGAAGAGCACCAGGATGAGTTTACCGTCCTCCCCTGGCCAGCAAACTCACCTGACTTAAACCCAATCGAGCATCTGTGGGACCATCTCGATCGAGTTGTTCGCGCCATGGATCCTCAACCGCGTAATCTAGCGCAGCTGGCCACGGCATTAGAGTCGGCATGGCTCAACATCCCAGAGAACACCTTCAGGGACCTATGTGACTCTCTTCCTGCACGTCTCGCAGCAGTCCGCTCTGCGAAAGGTGGTTATTCTGGCTTTTGACAGATGGTCACATTAATGTGACTGGACTGTGTATTTGCATTACACATGGGAAAAATTCAATTCCATGTTGAACTAATAGCATTCACTGACGTAACGGCTCGGCCGCTAGTGGGCGTTATTTGCGACAAAGTACTGATGAGCTAATAAATGGAAATTAGGTACTAATTACCATTTATTTTTAAATTCATTAGTTAATACTTATGATTGGGGTTTTACTAAAAAGGCTAATATATGTGTATATTTCTTGAAATCAGTTTTCACATTAACATTTTATGATATATCTTCACATCCACTAAATTATTTTCGGAACAAAATAGGACTATTTAAAATTTATTATCTGTTTTTTTGCTTTGTTTGAAATATTTCTTTTTGGTTTGGTTTATTCGACAAATTGCTTGAGGGCTATCACCCAAAGGAGGGATGCACGAGAAGGTCCATGCAGCCAGTCTATTCACCGAGATTCGTACTGAACTACCTGTATTCAGCGATTTTACTGGTTGGCCATTGGTGGTCATATTACTTTTTTGAGTTAATTATTGTAATATTATATGTTTTATGCATCAATAACAATCTGTGCTTACTACTGTGAGTTACATATCCAGTAATGTCAATCCTCTAATTAATGGACTTGTGTATTAGAGGGCTCTGTGCCTAAGAGCAGTAAAGCTTTAGTGGAGGACTTTCTAAGTGGAATTGACTCATATCCGCATTATATATGGGGAAACCACCTTAATTTTTACAAATGTGATAACATTTGTCTTGCCCCTGTCAGTAATATCAATCGTACAAATTGGTATTCGGTTGAGGGGCGAAAATGCATTTCTTGAGAAAGAAATCAATTCGTGGACAAATAAAAAGAATTGATATGCAAACTTCTTTTAAGAAAGATCTTGGGTCATTTGTTACCGTTTAATTTGTCTTTTAATATCATTTCATATTTTATTTAGGTATTGCTTTCTTAATTCTTAAATATTTTGCAAAATGTGAAAAAATTATGAAATTTCTTAATAAATTCTTTGCACTGTCTCGCGCACTGGAGTTAAAGTTTTTTCTGTACAACGTTGACACTGCTCGCTTTGAAATACTTGAGTTTGTTAATCAAAAATTCATTAAAGTTTTACAAAATATGAAATTGATCATGAAACAGATTGCAAATTTAAAATTCGAGCTTCCAGATGTCCATGTACGGGTGGAAACGTTCAATATTCAAAATTGGATAGCTCTAGGTATCGTTGTTTTATCAAATGCGATAAACTTACATACATTTATGCAGATTCTTCATTATCTAATTTCTTTAAATATAATACAGGGTGATAATATTTGGGGCAACAATTTGAAAAGTGAAACAGCGCTTTTAGGGAATCGAAGCAAAATGCCAAAACAAAATTAATAGTCCTTCTCAGCAAATTCGCCCTTTGGACTAATAAATAAATAAAAATAAAATAGCCTTCCGCACAATGGCAATTTTTGACTCAATTTATTACAAATCTATGAAGCAAATTTCTTTTTGTTCACCAAAAGAAATAAATATGTCAATGTATATGCTTTTCAATGTACTGTTAGAATAAGAAATCCATACTCGTCTGATGCAATTTAACTGATAAACATTTTTAATCGAAATTTTGCAGGACAGATTTCAAATGTTACTTTCAAGCGCTAACTACACAGAAATTACATTTTTTAAGTTTTTATTATTACAGCTGTTATTATTACAGCAATTTTATGAAAATTAAAGTTTGAACTTTAAATTATGTTGAAAAGAGTTTCTAATTCTGGAACTGCAGTTGCTGCAAAAATATTTATAAAGGCATATCTGTCTTAAAATTATGCAAGGTGTATGGCATTGGAAAGTCAACTCTAAATGGCTTAAGAAAACAGAAAAAAGAACTTTTAGGGGATTCCGACACCCCACTCACAATGAATAGCAGCAAAATCATTCATTATGCTAAAAGTGACACTTATGACAAAGTAATAATTGAATGGGTCAGACAGCATCGCAGCAAAGGCATGCCATTGACGGGTCCAATGTAAATGTTTCAACCTAAAATATTTCGTGAAGAAATGATCTGAAAAACTGAGTGCACTTATTCGACAGGTTGATTAACCAAATTTAAAAATTGCCATGGCATAAGGCAATAAAAATTTCGGGTGAAAAGCTTCATTTGATATCAAAGCTGCTGAACTATGTGCTGATGAATTCATTGAACTCACTAATAATGAAAAGCTATATCCACAACAAATTTATAATGCCGATGAGACTGGTCTTTTTTGGCAATATGTACTGTGAAATAAATACCTGGGCAATTTCTACAGAAAAGGCTCCAACTGGTGTCAGAGATTTGAAAGCGAGATTTAACAAGTTTACCATGTGCAATTGCTACAGGAACGCACAAGTGTAAACTTTTCATAATCAGAAAGAATACACAACCTCAAGAATTTAAAGGAGTAAAGATTTTCCCCATTATATAATGCAAGTAAAGACCCATCCACACGAGTGCGTTCGCTACGTAATTGCCACTTTTTTTCCACTGCCGTAAATTCATATTACGCAGAAGATATAAAATTGAGTTTGCTCGTGCTCATCCTTTTTCGCCCACAATGTCAATGAAGAGCGACTAGCTGACTGAGTTCTTATCATGTGTCATAATCAGGGTGGACATCTTCCTTACCCTTTTTAGTATATCGTCAGAACCACATAGCGATGAGTTTTTGCTTAAAGAGATCATACTTGTCCACAGCAACAAAATCATTAGCATTGTTTACTGTATCTTCAGATTCCTCAAACCATATGTATATTGTTAAAAATTTCAAATTCTCATTAAAGGGGGAAAACTATATTTATAAAGCAGTGATCCAACCAGCATCTCCGTATGCTTCTCTTCTATGTAACACCGTAAGTAATAGTAACCTAAATAAATTAGTCTCTGCGAAACCAAATTCTCTGCCTTACAAAATTCTCCTTAACTATTACAAATCTGTGCTGTTTCATCTGTAACAAGAAGCTCTGTAAGAATATCAATATCAAATACATCAAAAACTAACTTCAACAAAATAACAACTTCTAAAGTAAATCAGTTGACTGTTAAAGAATATTCAAATAACGTAGCTACGAAATTTTCGAGGAGAGATGTAATAAAAAGCTTCAAAAGTTTTAAGGATAGTTACAACCTGGGCCATGCAACGCTCATTTATTGAATATTAATTAAATTGGCAGTGATTCTACTTATTCCATTATTTTTTCTGGGAGCTACTATCACAGCTGAGTGGTCAGCGCTGGATTCCGAAGGGAAAGGTAGTGGGTTTGAAACTCACTCGCTGTAAATCTGAGGAGCTTTTCTGCGAGTCATTTTATCACTAGCTTTTCTCATTTTGAAACGTGTTTCTTATATTTAATCATGAATCATTTTATTTTTATTTTATCTGTTGTTGTTGATTTCAATTCAATTTAAAAATGTGCGCTGTACTTGTAAATCATTACCCCATTATGTAATGATATAGCTGAATCTCTTGTATAAATTATCTCTGTATTTTTACCTCATTGCATATTTTTTCTGTACATAATTTTACACAAACCTTCCAAAATTTGAACCTCATTCTAAATTCAAAAATAAAAAATGTACACTAATAATAAAATTATTTATATATTGGTGTGTGTTTATGGGCTCGTAATAGATTGAATGCAAAAGTCCTACAAAAAGTTAATCAAATTTATTCTTATGAAAAATATAACAGAACGCTGAAATTTTCCTCAGAGGTATTTGTACAAGTGTTCACAATATTAGGCAGTAATAATCAGTAGAATGCAAATATATTAAATAGAACACAATACAACCAGTAGCTACTCTTTAAATTACTAAAACTGTTAAAATACAATGCATTTCAAAGATAAAGCTAATTCAGATATCTCGGTTCATGCGTAACTAAACAAATCACATTAACAGTAACTAAACAACTGAGCTGAAATACTCTCTGTATTTTTATAGTTTTCCATCGGCTGTACAAGCTAGTTCTAGCATTTTCTGCTTCTCGAGATTTCCAGAAACCAATAAACGGTCAATTACATTTATTCAATTTAAATATAAATTGCAGGATGTCTATTTATTAAATTCTAAATGCATGTGCTCCTGTATTTACTTTTTCCGGCGTGGCTTTCTCTTTAAATATGTCATGTGCTGCATTGCACGGGGAAATAAAACAATTTTAGTTATAATTCTACTAAAAATATCTTAACTAAATGCAAAATTTGTGGCAGTATTAATTTGGCATCATCAAAGCTATCAATCGACTTCCAACTGATAATAAATATTTTGTTTTAAGCCATTTACTGTCAATAAGAAACACAATTTGATAAGAGAAGTCATGAAAATCACTGAATGTTTGGAATAAAGAATATTATTACTAGAATTCCCAGAAAATTTTAATATTACAAAAGTTTTTCAATCACCCCGTGAATATTTTGTATATTGAATAAAAAGAAAAATATCTAAAAGAATCGTAGGCACCTTTCCTAAGAGAATTTTTAACAGAATAAATGCAAATAAGAGCTGTTATTCACATCTTATATTCACAGTGCATAAATATTTTAGCGAAGTTGAGTTTTACTTCAATTACAAGCATATTGATTCAGAAATATTATTTAAAAAAATTAATACAGAAATTGATGACCTTTAAATGCATAGAAATAAACAGTCACGTAGAAGCACTAAAAATCAAAATGTAATACTTTTACATTTTTACACTTTTTACATAAAAGGGCATATTTACTTTTTTTTATATAAAAATTGCTTCATTTTAGTGTTTTGCTGTGAATTTAATTTTCTCTGTAATCCATTAAATTTAAATTCAGAACAAATAAATTTTAATGGAGAAAATTTATTCTTTTAATTTATGTGTGATAATATGTAAAGAATAATTAACTTATAAAACGCTTTACTTATTACACAGATTCCTTTACACATATTCCCATACCACACATAAATGAGCAAGCCAAGGGATGGGGGAATGAGCTATTAAAAATATGAAGTTGACTTTATTATATGGTGTGTCAAATCATTTAATTCTCTTTGTATACTTTATTCCAAAACAATTTTATAAATCCTAATGTGCATAAATATTGATGTGTGCTTGTAATAACTATTTAATCTTACTATCCTGAATTGCTAAATTGCTTAATAAACAAAATTTCACAATAAAACGAACCAAGTTTAACATTCTTTTGACTAGACTACGAAAATGCGGATGAAACACTTTGCACTTGCAGCCTTATATGAGTATGACATGATTTTCCTCTTCAACAATTCTGTTGGCGAAACGAAGACTTCATTCGTGTCTCTGTTTGGATGACTTTTCGTTGACAATGTGAGTTTCGTTGCATGATTTACGTCGCTAGTGTACTCATGTGAACGAACCTTAAAAGAGCATGGATGATGACATAGGCAATTAATGAATGACTGGTTTGAAAATTGTTTCACACCTGAGGCTCGGCTACATTTGAATACAGTTGGTTTAAGTGATGACGCTAAAATTGTCCTGATTGTAGATAACAGCGCGGCTTATTCTACACTTAAAGTTTTAATGAAATATAATGTATGTGTATTATTATTTCCTCCAAATTGTACGTCCATCATTCAGCCTATGGATATCAATAATAGTGCGTGCTCTAAAATGCAAATATAAAGTAGCATTTTTAAAGTCCATGTTAAATTTCCTGAATAATGATAAGGCTATTCAAGACTTCTTGAAATATTTGTACCAAAAATTCTGTTGCGTTTAGCTTTGCAAGATCATGGGTATGCGAAGCCTTTAAAAAGACTTTGTAGGGTTCCACCCTTTTATTTAACAGTTAAACGTGGGGAACCTCTTACACAGATAAGCAAATAATTGCTTAAGTGTGTGAACAGAGATGTAAGGGTTAATTATTCTTTATTTCTCAAAATAAGAGCACAGTCAGCTCCTATCTCAGAGCGTACAGCAAAGCCTCCTCTTGGGCTTGAACATAAAGTAATAAGAATTTAAGCTCAAGTAATGCTTCACTAAAAAGATAAAGCCGAAGATATCAGGATTCTAAGTAGCTGGTCCCTAATTCTGAATTAAGTAGGTGAAGCTGTCAAAGGACCTGAAGTACAGCTGTATGTAGTAATAGCTTAGACAGAGACATAGGCAAACTTCTGCTAGTCAGAAACTATGGCTCTCTGACGAAGTGAGTGAAGCATTGGCTTAAATACTACTCTTACCCATTTGCATTAAACATGTTTCTGAAAATACATTCTGGCAGGAAAGCATAAGCTGAAATTAGGAGAGACAGGAAAGTGTGACAAAGTAACTGTTATAAACTTAGGATAAACTTTACATCTTTCCCCACCAGAATTTAACTACTTGAAGAATAAGGTCTCAAAATGACATTGTTTAAGAGAGTAAATTCTACAAAAACTCTCTAAACATCAAAGTTTAAACTTCTAAAAATTCTGCTTTCTTGAATGAATTTCAGCATTAAGCTTTTTCTGTTTAGGGCCAACTTTACAAAAATATCTAAAGCTAGACTAAGAGAAATACATATTTACAATTTGCTTAGGTTTTACATACATCTACTTCATCTTCAGACAGAAACTTTTGAAACTAGATGATTTTGCTTTGATCTGATCACTTAAATTCGCGGCTAAATCAGTAACTCTTTCCGCAGCTGTATTTCGAGACAATGAAATTGATTGAAAAAGCCTTCACATTTCCAGGACAAACAATTTCTCCAGCTTTCATTAGGCATTCCTTGATGAAATCACCGTCAGTAAAAGCCTTCGAATGTTTAGCTATCAACTCGGACAAGACGTAGCTTGCATGTACCGCCGCTTCACTTTCTTGCAATACTTTACTAAACATGGACTGTTGCTTTTTCACTCCTAACTTGAGCTCTTTCAACTTTTCTTCTCTCATTAATCCTTCGTAATTGTTATATTTCGATTTGTGTTGTTCGTAATGACGTTTAATATTATATAACTTTGGTACATTAATAGTATTATTACATATCAAGCAGATTATTTTATCTTTTATTTCACAGCAAAAATATTCTAATTCCCATTTCACTCGGAATATTCTATGTTTGTCAGTGATTTTTCGTTTAATTTTACTACCACTTGGTTACTGACATGCTGAATACAAAGGGCTGGAATAAACACGGTTAACGTTAAGAAGTTAACAAAAATTTATTCTTTCCACAAGAGATAAATCAAAATGCTGAAATATTTCTTCAAAAATATTCTAACAATATCACAAAATGTCAAACGTTTAGCAAAAATCAATTCAAAACAGAGAAACTAATTCTATCTCACAGCGAAATCGCTACAAATCAATCACAGCATTAAGTAAACAAACAGTTCGCTAGAACTACAGCTACTACTGAGATGAGTTGTTTGTTCTCGGCTTTTATAAGCTTTATAATTAATTTCTCGAATATACTGGAAACATCTATAAATATCTGGATTTTTGTGGATGGCAACAGCAATTACGAGATATTTATTTCTTAGATATTAAATGCACGCGCTGTTCTATTTTTAAACTTCCAACGCAGCTGTCTTTTCAAAAATTGTCTGCGTTGGTAAGGCAACATCTAATTACAATTCTATTACAACAAATCTAATTACAATTCTAAATAAAAAAAACTAAATAAATAACTGAAATCCGTAACAATATGAATTAAGTAATAATTAATAATAAAGCAAAGTGCATGCACATGCATGGAAAACTGAGACCATGAGTTCGGCCACATTCAGCTATTGGGGGATGCGTACAGGTTCTGTGTGCACGTGTCTCCCAAAAGCCGAAGGTAGCTGAACGCAAGCTACTCGCACGCATTTGGAATTTAAGTAGTGTGTGCGTCAGCTCGCTGTTAGTAATCTAACAACACTGAATAAATTATCGTTAATTACTTAGCAGTAAACATTTCATTTTTTCTTCTTCGATATGTTATTTTATTATTTGCCGATATATTGGCCGGGCCGCAAAAATATTTGTTGTGGGCCGCGAGTTTGACATCCTTCTTGTACGAGTTTGGAAAATACACCATTTCATGGACCCTTTGCAAAATTTTTCTAATCCCTAAATGCCCCAAAATTAGCGAATTTTGCAGCTCCTTTAAAATATTTAAGCGTAGACTTTCTGGGACCACTGGTCAGTATTCTTGATAATTTATAATTATTTTCGTGTAAAATAGCAACTTGTCAATGATTTCATAATGGGCCACCTTATTGCGAATAGCCGTTATGTCTACATGCTCAAAATTTTTGGGGTCTTCAAGATATGTCTAAATGTTCTTGAATTCAGGGTCCGTTTTTAATTCGGCAATTATTGTTTCATGGGATTCAATTATTTTAGTAGTTAACATCATACATCTAATTATATTTCCCTCTTCATCGATCTTGATAGGGCATCCACAACTACATTTTCTCCGGAGTGTGTTTTATTATTAAATTAAACTCTTGCAGTTTTAAGGTCCAACGTAGAAGCTGGGGTGAAAGACTTTTCACCGAGTACAAGCGAGCAACTTCCGCATGGTCTGAGTATTACTGTGCTTGGGGTGCTTCCTAAATAAACGTGGAATTTTTGTACCGTTAGTAGGACAGTGAGAGTTTCTTGTTCAGTTGCAGTATAATTACACTGAGTTTGGGTTAGTTTTACTAAAAAAGGTTATTGGCTGCCCATTTTGGTAAAGAATTATATGAATTATGTAGTGTGATGCGTCTACGGCAATTTCTAAATTTAGGTCCCCTTCCGGGAATTTTAAGAACTGGGGTGTTAGGGCATATTTCAATTCGTCAAACGCCGTCTTCTTCGCCTCAGCTGTCCACGTGAATTTAGTTTTTTTTTTTTTTTTCATTTAAGAACCAACAAGTGTTCAACTATCTTTTCAAAATCCTTGTAAAAAATCTGTAATAGGAACACATTCCAAAAAAGGAAGATAATTTCTTGGCTGCATTTGAAGGTGGATAACTCTTAATTGCGAATATTTTGGAATTATCTGTTTTGATACCGTTTTTCGAGATTTTATACCCAAGATACCTCAATTCCTTGGCAGCAGACTTGCACTTCTTCGAATTTACCTCAAAGCCAGCTTCATTTTACAGTGTAAACCAAATGTTTAATGTGTTCATCTATTGCTTCGTTGGTGACAGTAATATCATCGAGATAGGTGACTGGCCTTATAACAATGTCCATAACTTTTTTAAATGTAGCCAAAGCTTCGCTTAAGCCAAACGGCATTCTCAAAAAGGCATACACAACACCTGGATCTGTAATAAAAGCTGTTTTTTCAACATTTTCAGGTTTTGCTGCAATCTGAAAATAGCATGACGTCAGGTCTGGTGTAGTCATATACTTAGTAGAATGGATTTTCCTTATGTATGCCATGAGGGGATATGTGGGGTATTTCTTTATGCTATTTAACTTGTGGTAATGAACTGCAAATATCCATGAATTTGGATGAGGGCGGTAACCCATTTCTCTTTTTGCACAAAACTACTGGACTCGCATAGGGCTGGTACTTGGCCTTATTATCTTGTTCTTGAGCATTTTCTTATTGTGCTGCTCGAGAATGTCTTACTTCACACAGTCAAAGCTATAAGGCTTAGATTAGACTGGGGTCATACTACCAGTGTCAATATTGTGTGTTACAACTTGGCAGAAACCAGGCTTTTTAAACAATTGATAAAATTTCTTCTTTTTTCCTTTTTGATACTTCGAGATGATTGAGATCCACCTCAAGCATTGCCCCTTCTTCAACAGTGTCCATTTTCACCTGTAAAGTAGAATCTTTGAAATTAATTTTTGTGCTAGCTGTGTGTAAGAAATCAACCTCCCATATAACTGCAGTTAACAAATTCTTTACTACCAGAAAATTAACTTTTTGAATCTCATTCTTTGTTTGAACGTGCAGCCCCACTTTTCCCGTGCAGACACATTGTTTGCCTTGGACGGCTATTACCCTTAGTCCCGTTGTTTTAAATAATCTATAGTGACGAAAATGCTTTTAAAGAAGTCCTGCAAAAGGAAGCTGCATTGAGCTCCGGTATCTACTAGGGCAGTAGTAGGAACGTCATTCAGTAAAATATGGATCTCTGGCAAAGCCAAATTTTGTACGACTACCATATTCAGCTTAATTTCTGAGGGATTTTTCTTTCCAGACAGTGACTGGGGCCTCTTCTTGGCCACTGAAATCAGTTTAAACTCTTCTTTTCCACCGCTTGATTCTGCTGCTTTTTACTTCCAAATGCTTTGGACTGACTAGTCTTCCTCTTATGTGGTTTTTCATTTTTCTCTGCTTTCCAATACAGATTCTGTTGGTCTTGAGGTTTCTTCTGTGAGGAAAACGTTCAGTACTGGTGAAAGTTGCATGCACACGCATTTTCTGCTGTTCGCCTGCTCTGAAATTTTACTGCAAATTCAAATAAGCTTTCTAGAGTTTGCGAGTTTCTGACTTCAAGAAAGTCCTGGATTAACGGGAGTAGACACGATTAATTATAATGTTGTTGCATGTGTACAAGTTCATAATTTATTGTCATTGCACACAGGTCCGATGATAGCTTAATTAAATTTGTTTTATCAGCAGAAATACTTCAAAGTTCTGGAATTTCTCACAATACTCATATAAAGGATTAAAGTATCAAAGTAAAATCAGTATATGCTTCAAACTACTAAGGAAGTTAAACAACGCAATGCAAAGTGCAGCTAAAGAAAAAGCTAACTAGGAAATGTGTCCGATCTCGCACTGAACTAACAACTCACAACAATAACAACTTATATAGTATAAATGATATGATAAAAATAGTGTGATGTAATGAGATTATTACTTTGAAACTTATGTTTCAGTGTGATGCCCAAGAAGAACCAATATTTCCCATTCTGCTTCGTCGCATATCTTTTAAAAAAGTAAAATATCATCCAATTAATTTCCTTTAAATTTTTTTAATGTGAAAAGTTTGTTTTATAACCTGTAAAAATTTCGGAAGTTTGTAACTGATATATTTTTAGATATGGAATTTTAAAATTAATGGGCATCAAAAAGTCTAAAAAATGAGTGATTTTTCAAAAATTCAACCCCCCCCCCCAAAAATTACATTTAAAAATTTCATTTTTTCCTCTCCACTGTGTCTTATGCTGCAAACAATAATATTCTGAGTTTCTCAGTTTATATGTTAACAGAAATATTTGCAAAAAGTCATTTCAACTTTAAATTTGAAAATAATCTAATCCTCTAAAATCAACAAGCAGTGCATGTACATTGATATCTTATGAGGAAGTAATTTAAAAATCAATGACCATTTTTTAATCATAGCAACAGGCACTAAGAGTGAGCTAAATAAAAGCTTATAAAATAAAAGTAATTATAAAGCATGAATTTTTCGGGAACCATTATGGAAGTTCTGGTACCAGAAGCAAACGTACCGATTACAAAAACAACCAACAGTGAACAACATTAAAAATGCATAAGCAGTATTAGAAATCAGCCAATTCAGTTCACGTTTGTGATGTGATTGTTCACAGAGGCTTATGTGTAAAGGGAAGGAAGACTGTGGTCTTCTGAACGGGTCCTAAAGATGAAACTTCTTTGTGTCTGCTTTTTCTTCTCTTGCTAATGGCAGCTGTGTGAAGGAGCATTGCATATGAATGGGGCTCATATATTTACAAACATCCATGCTTTCTCCAGCATATGAACTGGGTCTTTCAGTACGGCAGCGATGCTAACCACTGTACTGATTGGGATTCACAATATACATTTTGTGTATGTAACCAATCATTTACATGTAAAAGTACATTAAACAACCCACAGTGTGGAAAACAGCAGGACATTAAGCATTTCTTTAAAAATAAGTTAGCGAGTTTTTGCAAAGTCGGCTAGTTACTTTTTATTATAGACAGCTTTATGCTTTTATAAAGTATTTTTCTGAGGTCTGTCTTATCAGGTATATTACTCTACAGTATGCATTCATTAATTTTCATTAGTAAAGGCTCCTATACGTTTATAAAGTATGTACTTTTCCTTTGTTAAAGGGTATTTTGGTAGTTTGAGTTACAATATTGAATTCTTTGTAAACTGTTGCATTCTCAAGCAACCAATACATACAAGTACTGTATTTCCTGAGGAAACACTCAAACATTTTAAAACCTTTCCTGATAATCCATCATTTTCTGAAACTCGGCCGTCCTGTGGTCCACATTATGCCAAGTTTTCAGGACTCTACTGTATACTAAAAGTTGTAGGTTCCAAATTTCATTTAAGCATGGCTTATTTATCAAAAGGGCTAGGATTTGTTAGCTGAGACACTAGGTGTAATGGTACATGACAACTTTAAGGTCCTTGAAATAAGGGTTGCTATAATTACCAGTCCCACATACAATGCAGAGTTTACAGAAGAAAATTTAAATTGCATTTAAATGATAGGAAGAACTGGAAAAATATGCCAAGAGAAGGAAAGAAAATGAACAGGTGTTTGAAACGGAAAAATTAAAATTACAATTTAGTTTTATTCCTAGTAGAGCAGAGTGTGCAATAGTGGCTTTTTCTGTACATGCGGAAATGCTTAAGTTAGATCTGAACAAGCTAGTTCTCAATTTTGATCCCAAAATAGCTGATATGAGTTTATTTTTTTGACTTGTTTGAGAAGCAGTTAATCTTTGTAAAGGTGCCAGTTTAAACTGGATAGTCTTATCTTGTTGGTTGTCTGCTTACTAGTGTTGCAAAACTAACTGCAAAAGAAACATTGGTGATCGGAATTACGAGAAAGTTAAACACATTCTCTTAAAGGGCATCAAATTGTGTGCTGAGAAATTTTGACAACTCTTTAATCAACAGAAAAAATCCAGAAAATACCTGGCAAGACCTTTGACTTACAAACGTTTTTGGTGGGAGGCTTAAAAAATCACAATGTTTGAGCAGTTAAAGAATTTGATACTGACAGATATAATTAAGAAGAAAGCCCCTCCAGATTGTAAATGCCATTTTTTGGATCGTTGGAGTAAATGGAACAACTCATTTCAGCTTGTGGACAAATTAGATGTGTATGAAAAAAAGATGGACATGTAGAAAATAAAAACATTAGTAAAGAACCCCCTAAAATTCAACCATGAACTGTTCACAAAATTATAGAGGTAACCTTCAACATACTAAAGATACCTCATGAAAAGGTAGTGCAAAAAAATGAAGATCGACCAGCTATTAGTTACTCTGTCTTTGGGAAGTTAAGTTTTATTAAGGCTAAATGCCTCGTCTGCTTCCCCTGTTTCAGGAAAGCTGAAACAGATTCAGAGCTATATGGACATTCTCTTTCGAGGAACCCCAAACGACTGTTTTGAGAATAAAAATAAATTGGCTAACTGGAATTGCTGACACCGAAGCCGTAGACACTATATTGAAAGAAACATTATATCATCTTTTGAGAGAACAAGGAATAGAATTTGGGAAAACCAATGTGAATGTTATTCTCTCTGATGGTTTCTAGAAGGAAACAAAAGTTTATATGACTTAAGTAGAAATTGAAGGATGATTGTTCTGATTAACTTTATTTGTGCGATTTACAGCAAAATATAACTGAACGAAGAACATAGCACTGGAATTGTTTTAGACCTTCCAGATAATAAGTGGTATTACCGGGACAAACCTGAACAGAAATTTAGTTTTAATGATGATGTTTTCAAACCACCCAAGTGTCTAGAAAATAATGTGGAGAATTTAACATGTTTTGATTGAGAGAAAATGAAGGAAGACATTAACTGAAAACCAAAGGAAAAAACTCAATGCAAAACTTTTCCAACCAGAGGGAAAAGCAACTCCACATATTGAATGCCATATAAATACTGGGAATAATCCTCCAGTTTCAGTACCCCCATACTAGATGATACCAGTGAAGAAGGATATTTTAAAGAAGGAGTTTGAAATGTGCTGGAAAAGAAAATAATAAAAGAATCTTAGTCTCCATACACTGTGTCTGGGTCCGACATTGTGCCGATTATCGAGAACTGAATTCTGTTACAAAGTCAGAGTGATATCTATTACCCAGGATATGTGACTTATTGCATGCTGCTAAACATGCACCATATATGAGAACCAATGATTTGTGGTCTGGTTACCATAAGTGAGCATTTATCCTAGAAACAGAGACCAAACAGCGCTTGTTAGCCCTTTTGGAACTTTCTATTTCATTCGAATGCCTTTCCGACTGGAAACTGCTCTGACCACTTTTCAGAGATTAAGTAATATTATACCATCAGATACTTAAAAAAAAAAACTGGTGAAGAGTAGAGATTGAACCAGAAGAAACCTCTGCTGTATGAAGATTCCTGCTCCAAGAAATGTGAAACAAGTGCAGTCTTTGCTGCAGACCTATTCCCAGGATAGAAAATTCATACCATCATTTTCAGAAATAGCTAGAACTTTAAGTAATCTAACTGAGAAGATTGTAAGTAGAGTATTGGAATGAGAGGAAGAAAATTTTCCAGCCATTAAAATGACTTCTTTTTTGCCCTCCCATCTTAACCCGGCGGAAGGCGCACCAAGAAAAGTTACTTGAGCGGGCGCGTGGGGTTTCACATACCCCAATATTTAAAATAAGATTAAAAAAAAAGGTTTTATTTAGTTTTAAATCAGTTTTCTTATTTATTATACGTGAATGAACCTTAGGTTACCAAAAATTAATTTCCAATATTAAGCTTATAGAGTTAAAATAAAAATAAAAAATAAATGAAAATAACAAAACAGACATCATACCTTTAAGTTTTGTTGCATCTCTAATGCACAATGTTTATTTTATCTGGTTACACTTTGGACATAATACATTAATATGTTCTTGGCAAAGAAAGATTTCACATTTTATACATCTCATTCGAGTTTTTCTATCCTTAGCTCGAGGACATTCACCACATCTTTTATATTTAGTTATTTCGAATTTCATAGATTCGTTTGAATTATTCATAGAAACTTCTGCTCTTCTTTTGCAAGCCGTATGTAAATTTCTCGCTAATGTATTAATATCTTATCTTTGTTCAATACGATTTTTAATTAGTTCTAATGCTAAGTCCTTCAAAAACAGGCGTCTGCTTCTATATCTGGTTGGTGGCTTAGCAGTTGAAAGCAATATGATTCGAGCATTTATTGCAGCAATATTCAGAGCAGAAAAAAAATTACCATTGGCCATCTCCTTGTTGTTCTGGCAACTGAATAACTTGCTGCCATTTCGTCTACCGTATCCACTGCTCCCTTAGTCATATTATGAAAACATATTATTTCTGGCTTTTTCTTTTCAGTCATCTATAGCATCATCGTTATGTAATGTTGAAAGCATAAGAACAGTTTTTCCTTTTTTAGGAACATAAGAAATTAACGTTTTATCTTTTTCAAAACCAAAAAGTGTAGAAAATATTCCCTTAGAAATAACAAAAGTAGGAGGAATTTCCCTTTTGTTTTTCCGCATTGTTCCCATAAGTGTCAGCTTTTCTTTTAGAAGATCCGCAGCTAGTGGGTAACTCATATACCAGTTATCTGTAGTAATGTTTCTGCTGGATTTATGCAGTGGTTGAATTAACCTTTTCACAATGTCAGATGGACTAGTACTGACCTTGCAGGGACCATCTGGCTGTGTACCACAGTATATTTCCATATTAGAAGTATAAAACGTTCTTGAGTCTACCAGTGCAAAAATCTTGATTCCGTATTTTGCTGGTTTGTTCGGCATATATTGCCAGAACCCACATCGGCCCCGAAAGGGTTCAAGTTTCTCGTCAATAGTGACGAACTCACCTAAATTATAAGAATCTTTGCAATTTGAACTAAATTTTTCAAAGAAATCTCTAATTGCGGCGAATTTATCAAAGAGTTTTCTCTGTGGCCTGTCTAGCAATTTGTCGAAACGCATGCAACGTAAAAGAAATAAAAATCGCTTATAGGGCATTGTTGTGTGAAAAATTTCAATACCTGTACCGTCAGTAGCCCAAAGGTCCTTTACGTTGAGATGCAATGACTTGTGAAGACCACATAAATATAAAAGTCCTATAACTGCTTTTATCTCGACCACGTCAGTAGGTTTTGCATCTCTTTCACGTTTATAATGTAAAACTATCTCAGAAATATATAAATTCGTACATTCTACAATTATTGACAATATACTATTATCAATAAGAATATTCCAACTACTAAAGGGATCAGTAACATTTCTGGCTTCTCTTACAGGTCCTGGAAGATGAGTCATAATATTATGCGAACGAACTCTTACATTTTGCCTAAATTTCTTTTTTTTCCACACCGTTTTTCCATCTTTTCCAACAAAATCATCAGAATCATCATCATCTTTAGTATTATCCAGTTCATCATCTTCTTCTGTATCTGTATTATGTTCACTAAATATTTCAATGTCAGTATCACTTTCAATTTCCGAAATGCAATCTTCATCACTTTCAACAGTTTCTAATAAATCTCGCAGCCGTTGCATCTCTAATTCATAGGGACTCATTCTTTTTGCCATAATGCACTAAAAAATCTTTAAAAATATAATTTTAGCTACTTTAAAATCCCTTGCGAGTAGAAATACTTATTGTTATACTCTAGACTTTAATTTCTGAAATAAATATTCCGTCAGGAAAACACTTACGTGGACAGGCGCGTGGGGTGTGTCATACCCCAGTTCCAACAAATGCCAATAAATCTTTTTCTGAAACACATATGCAACATAAACTGGATCTGAAAGTCATACACTACTAGAAACTCAGCTACTGAAAGGGGCACAAAATTGCGGTTTCACAAGTTGGGAATATTCCACTATTTTGTAGGGGTGGGGTATGCACCCCATGCGCCTTCCCGCTGGTTAAAGCAAAATGATGCAACAAAGCCTTACATTATTCAAACAGATGCTATTATAGTGAGTGATAAACTTTTTTTTTTTGCAGAAAAGCTTCTGATAATTCGTTTTGCAATGAATAAATGTGAAAGTGCTGGCCAGACTGCTGCATTCCTCCAACTTGAAAGACAGCTACATACACCAGACTATGTTACACGTGATCTCATTCATGTTATCTTCAGTGATAGTTTTGTAACAGAAATTAGCCCATTTTTTGAAGAGATTTCCCACTACATTCAACCAGGTAAAAGAACTGGTTGGAAAGAAACGAGTATCGAAAACAATATGCTGATACAGGTCGAAGAACTGAATACTAATTCAAACCTGGAAATGATTTTGGATTTCCAACCATTCTATGAGCAAATCCGCTGAACAGAAAACATATAAGTTTATGCCTTGTCGAGAGGCCCGTGTGTAGGCATTCATCAACTACCTATGAAGTATCAAAGTTAATTGAACCTGATACTTCATTAAATATATATCATTTGCCAGCCTTAAGACCTCACCTTGACTCAGTGGTTCCCAAACTTTTCTGAGTCACGTTGGCTTTTTTCAATTGAAATTTCTTCATTGCACCCTATCCTAAGTAAAGATATGACCAATAATCTTAAGTCAGAGATAAAAATAAATAATACTTGTGTATCTTCATTATTTAAAATTTTTTGTGCATTAAATTAGTAACTAATGTGATGGATGAGCTTGCTCCCACATTGATTTTTGCTCTATACTTCCATTTTAGTACAGCAACCATCGGAAACACAGCTTTGCAAAAATTTGACGTTGTAAATGGAATTAAAATCCCCTCAGCGTTATCACTTAGAAGGGGATATTAATCTTTTATTGAAATCCTAAATTCTGTGCTGCTAAATTTTGCTTTCAAACTGTTGTCACAAGATAACTTCATAATATTCTCTTCTTCCGCAGAAGTAAATTCAGAAGGAGCGGTAGTATTAAACGGATTGTGAATCCATGCAAAGCTATCGAAATTTTCATTTTTAAAGTTTGAAAGTACTTCTTAAATCAGATAATTAGCTGTGATAAATGCCTTTCAAACATGATTTTTTTTTTTTATCTTGAGAAAGATCACATTCATTTGACATCAAAAATTGCTGCAGTATTGAAAACAATTTTTGCATGAACCTTTATTCAATTTTCTTTTCCATCACTGTTCTTTTATAAAAGATTATATTTTCCCCATTGACTTCAAAAGGTGCATGTTTTTTCCTTGCAGACAAAGATTAAGGAAATCCCATTTTTAAAAAATGTTGAATAAGTATGCCGGTTTTATTAAAAAATCGGCATTCGCAAAATCTTCTGCATATTTGTATCCCTACTCTTTAAGAAAAATAAAAAATTCTTACCACCATTTAAAGGTATGTGATGAAACATTACCACAAGGGAGCTGTTGTGCACTGTACAACAAAGATAAGATTCAGCTCCCATACTCTCACATTCTTTTTTTTTTTTTTTTTAACTTGCTTTCAGTGGACAAGATATAAATATTTACTACGCATTCTAATACCCAATTAATTTCAGGACTCGGATACTTTGATGCAAGTGCTTCTCTATAAATAAGGCAATGGATCCACAGTGCCATTAGGTGATTTGCTTCAAATAAGTGTGCTCGTAATCCTCAATAGCAACCGGACATGGAGTGAACTCCATCAATACAGACGCAAAGGCACTTATACAAATTCAAATTATTTTCAGATATGAATGCATCAAGAACCTGAAACAGGTCCTGAGCCTTTGCTGCTGTAGAGATATTTTTGTATAACAGAAGGTCTTTAATGTTCTTACCATGTATATCCATACGGAGCATACCAAATGAACATCCTTATTTTTATCCGTAGCCTCATCTAGCTGCAATCCAAATTCCCCTCTTCTAAATTTTTCACTTCATTGATGGTTGATATCCTCTGCCATATGTTGTGTACACTGACTAATTGTGTTTTGGAAAAGCAATTTCCCAGCAAACTTATTCATGATGTTCACCATATCTATAGCAGCCGGTAGAATAAGTTCTTCATCGATGGTATGAAGCTTCATACATTTTGTGATTCTGTAAACCACCTTTTAAGAAGCTTTTACTTAGAAGCATACACTCTGCTGCCAAAATTTTCATACACAGTGCACATTGTGGTCTCTCTTCTCCATTCATTTCTGTTGACATAAAACCAAACTCTAAAACAGTCATCATATTTACTGTGTTTTCATTTCTTCATTTATCTGCACTGTTACTTTTACTACTGTTAAAAAATCGGTCCCTCATCGACAATACAAGAGCAAAATGTCATAAAGCCATTTATCTGAGACAACAAACAACCGACTGACTGAATTGAGGTGGCAACACTTGCTTGTATGCTTTCCGAAAGATCTATAACATTCCATAATGTAAGAAATTCCAGATTATAAGAAATTAGTCTCTACAGCCTATGTGAAAAGCCTATTCTGCGTCATTAGACCTTACTTTTATACAAGGTCAAGTAAAAAGAAACCACACCAAAAGAAAAAATATAGATATTTTTAGACTCTCACTGTGTTTTTCATTTAGTTAAGCCAAATGTCTTGGTTCAATTAATTGTGAAGCTTTTACAATATTTCACGGCTCACCTGCGAAGAGGCTATGGCTCCCCAGAGCGTCATGGCACGCAGTTTGGGAACTACTGCCATAACTCGAATTCATCACCTCTTCAACCTCTTTTCAGAAGAGGATATCCGAAGAAACCTACTTCTGATTCCTTGTTGAGACAACATTGGAGCCAGAGGGGAAGAGGCTGTAAACAAGTAAACAAATAAGTTATAAACATTGCTAAACACAATTTTCTTTTAAAATCTGAAATTAGTAGAGGAAACAGTCCTTTGAAAGAATTAACAACTCACATCTTAGTTCATCTGATTGTCATAATTCATATATATATATTTATTGATTAAAATGCTGTTTTAGCTTGCAGAACTTATATGCACTTAGAAGGAAATCTTTTTAAACATTAGCAATGACTAATTAATATGGGCTTGGTTCAGAGAATATTCTGTTTCCAGACTAATTAATTAAATTGGGAACATAGGTATACTCAGTATTCATTGGCTGGTTCATCTTACCAGGTGAAAAATTAAGACTCTGATTTTGATGCATGATTGCCAAATGTATAAACATATGAAGAAAGACATTTTCTAGCACACACCGATAAAGCCTCGTCTGAACTGTAGTCAGATGACATGGGGAAATACCTTATTTCTTTGCATATTCTTTTCATTTTAAAATTAATTTTATCATAAAAAAATTGAGATGAAAATATTATGCTAGTAATTTAATTTCCAACGAAAAGGTTGCAGTTAAAACATAAGAAATAAAAAGTAGTCATGTGTAAACTGCTGGTAATTTGCAATATTATTTCTTTAAAAGAAACCTACATTCCAATAAAAATACATATTATTGTTACAATATCTAATAAAATATCTTCATTTCTACTTCTCTGTAACTTGAATGTTGCATGCCTTTGTGATCCCTAATCCTCAAATCATCCATAAATAATTAGAGAATGTGAATATGCAGATGACTGAGCAAAATTATTGACAGAATGTTGGTTCATTTTTGCTTTCTGAGAATGGTCATTTCTTGTAATTAGGGTATGCTAAAGTTCAACAGTTAGTCAAGAAAGTTTCAGCATGACCTTTGCAGGTAGTTGACGAGGGTTTATCTTTGTTTGCAAGGGGAAAAATCATTTCTTGTATGAATCTGTTTTAAAATTTAGGGAGCTCATTCTCTGAACACATTGAGGAAGAAGAAATTTATGCAACTGTTTTTAAAATTTTCAGAAGTTGGCACTAAAAAGTTAATGGAAAAAATACACAAAGAAGTACAGTTATTTTTATATGTAACTCTGTGAAATTATAAGCGACATCTCTTTCTTTCAGTAAAATTTAAGTGATTTCTGATTCGAACCTTTTAGTGGAAGGTTTAGATATATTTATATTTTAGAATATTTTTTTAATAATAATATTTTCATCTTACTAAATATTTTACTATAGATTCGACAAAATGTGTAACTTATACATTTTTACCTAAGAAAGTTTTACATGTATATTTTTTTTACATCAGTTAAGAAAGGAAAGTTGTCAATAAAAACAATAAAACAGTTTTAAACTGTTTTCCTTATGGAAAAATTTTGAATTAGTTGTATGTAGAGATAATTGTATATATATAGCTGACAAGTCTTCATTTTTTCATCGCGTCTCCCAGTAGATTACCAAATCTCCCAGTTTTTAATTTTTAGCTTTACTAAGAAAAAGGCTCCAGCAATATATATATATATATTTAATTAATGTAAATTAAGTTGTGCACATTCCTTACCTCTGCTCATAGTAATTTTAAGCACTTTTTTCCCTGTTAAATTTTATTTGACCTGATTTATCTTTATCAATTGTAGACGTTTGAAGAGAAGCTTCAACTAATGTTTACTCAGTTAATATTTGTATTTAATTTTATTTTAGATCAGTGCACAATATATTACTAATTTTATCCACCCAATATTATGTACATAAATTATTAATTTTAGTTTTGTCATATTTATAAGCACTGTGATAAATAAATGCTTTCCTTATCTCAATAATATAGAAGTAAATCACCAAATGAAACTAGCCAAATAATATAAAATTTAGAATATCTAATTAAATATGACTATATTTTACATCAGAATAATATAATAAAAAGTTCAGTAGACTGAAGCAGACATTATAAAGGGAATTGAAGTCAGACTGGACTTCTTTTGAAATGGCATTGCTGTTCAGTGTGAAAATGTGTAGGTAACTCCTCTTTTTTTGAATAAGGACCTTCTAGTTTTCCTTATTTTAAAGTTGGCAGCTATGATGTGTAACATAACTGAAGATAATTTTTCATCACTTTATGGGAAAACTGAAGTGGCACAGCAGAATTTAGAAAATTCAGTATATATACACACATAATCATAAATGTGATAAACAGTTAATTAAAGAAAATTGTATTGCCATTTCATTTACATTAAATTAGAATTTCAGATCTTCAAAACTGAAGATTTTTATTTTATATTGCTAGGAATTAGTGCATTCCCCTTTGCATGCTGTTGTAGTGTAAGTGGTTAGCTCATTCATCTGCCGTTTAGATATGTAGCTCAAACTGTTATAAGGGCATAGTTGATTTTTTATTTTTGCAGTTTTGAAACCGTAAATGCTCATTACAATGTAATTCAAATGAAATATGATAGTGTCTTACAAATGGGCATGACTCATAATAGTGACGTATGTTCATCACAAATGTGTTTATAATCTTGCTCAAACAAATCCCACTGTGAGAAAAATTTTGAGCTCTAGAGGACTGTGGGAGGACTCTCAAGTACTGCATGCTTTCTTTTCAAAATTTCAAGTGTAGTATTTAATATTGTTCAGGTTGAAAGCTTATCTGGCCAGTATTCCAGTAGCAAGATAACAGCAATCCATCTTTCTTCCTAGCAGTTAACAGGCAGATGAGACTGTTCAAATCCTGGTCAATGGGCTGACTGTATGGGTATTTCTGGGGTTTTCCACATATGTAATTTGAACACAAGCCAGTTTCTGTTTGAAAATTTTTAAGACTATATCTTGCTGCTAATCATGTAGCTCTTGCATACTATGAGTAAAACAGACAGACAAACATAAACCTATTGTCCAAGATGGAATCATGATGAAACAACCATAGAACAGGGTTGTCACCCTACCTGGAAAACAGAAAAGTCGGAAAATTCGAAAATTGACTAAAAAAGTCAAGGAAAAGTCAGGGAGTTTAAATATTTTAGTCAAAATCTGGAAAACATGCAATTTCATACAGCGATCCCCCCCAAAAGCAATTTTTAACCCCAACATTGAAAGCAATCACTTTTTGACGAATTATGTATTGTGTGAGTGTCATTCTAGCAGCTGGCATGGAGCCAGTTCTCGCAGCCCCTATCAGATTGCCTTTTAGCAACTTTGGTATCCAGTAACCTCGAGAATTGAGAGATTTGCATGTGCATTGCATGTTGAACAAAAGAAAATATGTTCCAATTCTCATGTAAATCAAAATTGGTTTAATCCTAGTACACAGTCATACAGAATTTAACGACATTGTGATGAGCAGTAAATCAGATGTTTAAATTGTGCCAAGGCCATACCATATACTAGTATTTTACGACAAAATCTTTTAAACCTTTTTAATAAATGCCTTATTTGTCATTTTTCATTAAAATAAAAAAATAGTGATCAATCATCTAGGCTAACCATTTAATATAATTATATTCACCGAAATATTATTGATTATTGTAATTCAGTTTCTAATGTTTAAGTAATTAACTTTATTTTAATGTTATTCTTATCATTTAATGTTGCTTCCTTTTAAATTTATTTATTATTAGTTAATAATACTTTCAAATTTCTGGCAATTTTCTCGGGCATACTTCTGAAACAATTCTAGCAGTATGATGACGTACCGTCACAAAATTTAATGCGCATATATTTTGCTTATGTATGCTGCTATATAAATATAAAATACCTGAATTTATTTTAAAATATTAAATAGATTTCTTTCTTTCGTTTAGTTGCAAGATGTCTGCAATAAAAGACATTTTTTAATCCAGATTGGGCAGATTCTAATCTCAATCTTCAGTGAAGAAAACAACTTCTACTAAAGTTCTATAATACTTTGGGGATAAGTCATATGTAATTGGCAAACTTATGTGTTTTCAAAGTGATGCCATAATTAATTTATCTCTCAGCGCAGCCAACATTCATTACGCAGATAGACTGGAATTTTCTTAAAACACGCCTGGTAAAGTGGGAGAATTTCATTCTCCTGTTTGAGTGGCAACCCTGATAGGAATGCATGTATAAAGAGTTCATGTTATGTCAGTTCCATGTATGTAAATCTGCTATTTGCTGCCATCAAAACCTTTGCCACTCAGGGAAGAGTTTCTACTTTTCTGGACAGTGTCTGTGAATGCATGGAGATGTTTTACACTTTCTTTTTCTAGATGGGGAAGTGCTGTACACTGGTCTGGCTTATCGCTGGTGCTACGCTTCATTTGAATATTTAATTGAGTTATGGGCTCAAGTTTAGTTAAGATAGCTAGTCAAGTTCATTGGTTCCTGTTTTCTCATATGGCTCTGGTATGATAATTGCTTCATGAACGTGAATGGAATTATCACATTTCTCAATGTATTCTGTCGTGCAAATGGTTAGCATGTCCAGGTAGCAGTTGGAATATCCATAGTTCCTGCCTTGGTTGTTGATATTGTTGGAGTTATTTTTCTACTTCACAGTTTTCAATGTTCAATACACATGAAAGTCAAGAATAAGAAAAACCAACATTAAATCATAACACTATAATAAATACTGCAAGGGTGTAAAATTGTGTGACAGACCAGATAATACTCCAACAGTAAAGTACTAACAAAGCGTTGTGTTTAGATTTGGGCAATAACCCGTTCAAGTTTTAATTAAATTTATTGGGTCCAGTGTTCTAAATTATAAGTGAAAACATACAAGTTAAGTTAAATTAAATTTTTCATTTGTTAAAGGTAAACAGAACTAGTAACAATATACATTATGTGGTGGTGGTACAAGTATAAGTGAAAAAATAAAGTAACATACCGTTTACACTACAAAGAGGGGATCCCCACAAGAAATCACAATTACTTAACAGCGTACATTGAAGAAACGTTCTGCCATATTGAATCTAAAAAGGAAAGAGAATGTAAGTTAATATGATGGACATGTAATTAAAGTTTTAGAGCCTTCCGCCCCTTCTATCTAGGCTCCGTCCTTCCTGCGTCGCCATCCATAGGTTGATTTCTCTCTGCAAATTCATCAGCCATCTTTCCGCTGTTACGTAGACAGAGTACTCGGGACGGAGCAACTGCTTTCTGGTTTGTCGACAACCTTCAGAAAAATTTCCCCTTATTTTCGTAGATCGCTGCAGGCCCTTTTTCCTCTTCTCGCCAGCCTCTGGTTTGGCGATCCGAGACGGTCCAAAACCAGCCAAGTGCATGGCAACCCTAGGAGCGGAATCATAAACTGGAAGGTGAAGGCAAGGGAGTTGGTTAGACAGAAGTTGGCGAATAATCGCCGATTCCGATGGTTACAAGCGACCCTCCAGGGTCATCAACCTGACAAGCAGAAGCTAGCCTCGTTCAGGGTCCCATTTTAGCATGGTGAACACCTGTAAGAATGGGTCACCCCGACCCCTCAACCTTGGCGTGGCGTAGCTGCATACAAAACAAGCTGATTCAGCAGGCTGCAGATTTCGCACTTGACGAAAGATACTTTTCAGACCACTGTCTGGCAGAGCAAGCAAACGTCAAAACAAGGTCGTAAATCTTGATTCCGAAATGCAACGTAAAAGTTTTTTAGAAAAGAATTAAGGATTTGTTTTTAAATACCAAATTAATAAAAGATCGAAGAAAATTTCTTCAATGGAAATATAATAATTACATAGAAAAATTTTTATGTTTTCTACAACACCAAACATGACCATGAGTCAGAAAATATGGATTCCAGCTTACCAGAAAGAGGGGTACGTTAACAAAACCAAATTAAACCTTAACACCAATTTGTGTAAGGCAAATAACTTTAAAAGTGTTAAAAAAAATTGACCTTAAGGGTCAACTTAACCAGAAATTAAACATTAAGCAAACAAGTTAAGATTAAGTATTAACTAAACAAAAAAAATTAAATTGTTAACCAAACTACCTTAAGGAAAAAAGAAAAAATAATTACTCAAGCAACTTAAATTACCAAAAAAAAAAAAAAAGTTAAAAAATTATCTAAAACGAAAGAAATTAATAACTTTTAAGTCTGATAACAGAATTAAGATAAATCATTACAATTAAGATATTTTAATTCAACAACTGAATTATAGCTAAGTATGTATTACATAACAATATATCCTGGTTCCAGGAAATGTATGAGTCCCCATAAATGGACTCATATGCTGAAAAAGAAATGGGTGAGTTTCAAAATGTTACTATGTAGTAGTGGAATGGAATCCATTCCATCTCTTCATAACCTTTGACAGAGTTCCAGACCCAAAAACTAGTGGATCAAGATCAAACGAAGAAAAACAGCACATGAGAATTCCTTCTCTGTTAAATTTTACAGTCGGAACTGGGAAATACCATTCTAATAAGTACCATTCTTGACAATTGTCATAGCTCCATATGATTGTTAAATATGTGCGAAGTGTAGTGCAATTCTTCTTGAGACACTTCTGGTTTTCCTGTGTACTCGGCTATGCACTCTACGTCACTGTAGTTAATGGGCGGTATTCAGTATCACTAGATTGTATCTGCTGCAGGCCGACTGGCAGCCGAGCGGTAAAGGTGCTGAACATTGATAGTTTGGTCTAAGTTCTGCAAACGGGCTGGTTTTCCAGGTGTGTTTTAAGAAAATTCCAATCTATCTGCATAATGAATGTTGGCTGTGCTAAGAGGTAAATTAAGTATGGTACCACTTTGAAAACACAAAAATTTGCCATTTACATATGTTGACTGCATGGGTGTTTTCATGGTTTCCCCCATGTGTAACTTGTATCCAAGCCAGTTTCCCATAGAAAGTCCTCCACGAAGGCATCCCACCCCTTAGGCAGATAGCCCATGAGCCTTTGCCATTATCACATAAACCAAACCAAACTTGTATCCGCTGCATCTTGCCCATGGAATGAAAATTAAAACATCGTGTAATAGATATTATTAAAGTAACATCATTTTCCAAGAGTCCAAAGTGCTGTTTCTAATGAAGTCTGTTTTATTTTATCAAACTTTTGAGTGTCCCAGTTTGTGAATATTTTTGTATCTTTCCAACACAGGGTTAAATGCCTTAACTTCCTTACATTTCCATTTTTAAAATATCATTTATTCTTGCATTAGCATCTGAAATTTCTCAGGTATCTTATGGATTAAATGACTGAAGTGATAAGCACTGATAATCATGCTTGAGACTCACTGAGTTCACGTGCATTCATTTTGAAAGCAGCAGCTGGTACACATTTCTAAAATTAGCTCATAGTCCTTTTATTGGCTCATACATTTCGATGACATAAGGATGATATTGCTTGTATTGCAAAATGAATCTGAATGTTAATGGCAGAACAGTGTACCTGTTCACAGAATAATTTTTGCAGATTGTTTAACAAAAGAGTTTGCTGTGATATGTTTATTTCTAACTGCCTTCAGTGGTGATGATATTGTGACCATTCAAATAGTGCCAACAGTTTTTATTTTTTGTTATGTTAGCACATTTATCTAGTAGTGTAGTTTTGTTCTGTATAAGTGCATTAACCACTTAGGAAATTTTAAATAAGATTTACGTTTTTTAGAAACCTGTTCCCCATTGTTGGTCAGAGAGAGGGCATTTGAAAAGGAAATTTTGCAGTGTTTGTCGGAAGCGGATTGAAGATAGCTATGCTGTAAGATGTGAAGGTAAGATTTTGACATATTTTTTTTATTCTAGATGCATATTTAAAATTATTTTTTGTATGGCATGTAATTTAGTGAAGAGCTTTTTTTTGTGTGTGTTGTTAACATCAGGTGTCTTATGGAAAAGGTTGCTTGTTTCATGTATGCTGGAGAAACGTTCTTAAAAGTGACCGCTTATTTTAATTTATTATGTTAAACATTGGCCACTTAGGCTACCGTGCTCCAGCTGGGGTGGGAGTTGCTTGTGTTATTAATGTAGTAGAATTATATTAACATGTAACAATAAGAGTATTAACTGCAATTAATTTAAACAAATATACGCTATTTAAGCAATTTATTAATGAAAGAAATTTCTGATCATCATGAAAAATGATAAAATTAATTTATTCACTAAATTTATAAGTTTCTCTGTTTGATATACTAGTAGTTTTCTATGCAGTGGTAGCTACTTATCTATGTGCTACCGAACATTGTATTGCGCTTATTATTTATAATGATGTGCATAATTAATTTCTAGTATTCACAGCCTGACTATATGATGCAAAAGATTTTATGTGTTTACTTCTTTGTGCATAGAAGGGCAGTAACATTAATATTTTCAATACATCTTAGTGTGTGTAAATGATTTTATGATATATATCTACCCTTCCAGTTTGTTTTGCTAATTACAATACATTTTGAGTATCATTTTCAGCTGTTTTGTTTAGTATTACTATTAGGTTTCTGCGGATATTATCAGAGAGTTGTCTAAATAGTTTTTTAGAGAAGATCTTTACTTTGGAAATATGTCATCACTGCTTCCATTCAAGGCTTTGAGTGGCATGATGACTTATCTGGTCATGAGATTTTTTGTTACTTGGTACACTCCTGTGTTAAAAAAATTCACAGTAAAATGAAAAATTCTTCTAGGGAGAGAAACATTGGTAGAATGAACTTATTTTAGTATGTGTTATAATTTTGTTTGTTTGTCTCCCACCCAATCAGATGACATAGACATTTTCAGTCTACAAATAAAACCATCTTTTACATACGTCTGAATTTTTAAAATGTGATAATGATATAACATTCATGACAAAAAATTTTAACTAATACATAATTTTTCCTTTAAATAATATTTTAACATCCATTTGTGAAATTTTTTAATACCTGAAAGTGGATATTTCTTTGACATATTCATTGCTTGATTTTTAAATGTTAATTGATAAAGAATTAATATTTAAATTCTTCTGACATGAAATGTTAGTAAAACCGCATTTTTTATAACTGTTTGTTGATGATTTTCAGAATATAGTAGAAATCATACTTTTCACTTTTGTACTATAAACATGTTAACACTAGAATTACCGCATTTCTTTTATACCTAGAACTACCAGGTTGGGTCATAGTTGACCCATGGACTTTAGTGATGTTATATTTAATTTGCATGATAGACACATACAGAAAATAAAAGTGTTTTATGATTAATACAATGCTCTTTAATTAATGATTTATAAAATTTAGCTTCTATAATATTACATAATATGAAATTTAGTTAATAGTACCATCAAAGAAAATTTAAATTTTTAATATCACAGTAGCCACTTTAAGATTTTGTCAACCTGTATGAAATGAAAATGCAGTAAATTTCTTTTAAATAACATACATTTTAATTAATTTTAATTTCATAATGTTCCTACAGATTAATAATATAGTAAATCACAATAAAAATTAATGTGCATGTCACTTACATTATACTACTTTCTCTGGAAACATTTCACACAGAATACTGTAGTCTTTGTTTCTGTTCTTATTTTTATTGTTGTTATTTTTTCTTTTGGCTGTACATAATCCACACACAAATTTTGAACATTTGTCACAAATGTTATTAGTTTTATTGTCTTTGAATTTATTTATCCGGCAATGTTCTCGTATGTTTGAAATTTCTGGGATAATCCGTGGATGGATTATTTCTGGCTTCTAACTCCAAAGGCTAGTGACAGACTCCTTTTGCAGATGAAACTCCTTGAGCATATAATATTGCAATAAAGGAATCCAATTCATCAAGGGAAGTGCTCGAAGCTTCATTATTTAGTTTTGATCTTGCTTCTCCTTCTGTACATTTCTTTATGATGTTCAAAATTTTATCATTTTTGAAAAGTCTCCAGGAATTTATAGGACCTTTATCAGCCTATAGGTCTGTAGAACTGTTATTTTCTTTTCGAGTATGGTGTAGGTTCCAGATTTTCTTTTAAAATATTTTGAACAGGTTGTCGACCAGAAGAAATTGAACACTGCTAATGTATTTTCCATATAATTCCATCTTTCGCTTCTTCCAAATCACTTTGAAGGGGTGATTGCTGTCCTTTTTTAAATTTTTTTCTTAACACTTTTACAGTTCTCTGTTGTTTTATGAACTCCTGAGCTGCATTTGATTGGAATATTTCCATTCAGCTCGCTGTTACTTCAACTGGATTCGGAAAATGAGATTATGTCCCCAATAGTTCTTTTGTCATTTATAACAAAATTTTCATCATCATCAGATGCATTTTCATAGCAAGAATCATTTTCTCAAAGTTCTTTTAGCAATTTCAAAATTTCTTCATTCTAAAGACCTCTCCTGCTGGGAGCCATCACCAGACGTGGGCAAAACTGGAATGCCACTAATTTTTTATTTCCGTCCATGCAGTTTACAACAGGGAAAAGATTCTTTTCACTTAGTTTTTATCATACAACAGAGATAAGAATATTCTATAACATTCTAATAAATAGATGCAATAGCTTCCAATCACAAAAGTTCACACATCTGTCTAGCATGTGCACACCGTATGTGTGGACATGCCCCCTTCCCATTTTCACCCTATTGTAAAAAGCATGTACTGTTAAAATCCTCGTTGAAATAAAAGAAAAAGGCATTATCTTGTTCGAGTCAGCTATAACCTCCATGGTAGTTCTAGGTATGCAGACACGTAAATGAAAAAGTAATCGTTGGAATCTTGAATTTGTTTTAAGGAATTAAACTGAATATTTAGGAAAAAGCTTAATTTTGCAATACAGCTGTGGAGTGAGCAAAAAAACATCTTGAGACACAGATGACGCACCGTGGTTGTGTTAATATGTAATTAAGAACTTAACGCGATAGTAGAAAATGTTGGTGAAATGTGTTAATGGTGGGCCAACTTTTATGAAATTTTTGTAATTTTCACAAACTGTTTAAACTTTATGATGTGCAAATTCCAATTTTCTCAAATCTTAAATTTTTTGCAAAAATGCTACTACCAAAAATCTAGCCATTTTGATTAATTAATGAAATCTGTATCTGAAATATGCTGTTGGCAGGCATATTCAGTGGCAATCTGATTTTCCACTCCTTATCACAGAATAAATCATTTCCTTCCTTTTCGGAATATAAATATTTTCATCATATATTTCTATATTTGGTGACTAATCGGTGTTTTAACAGTTTTGTGACCTGTTTGAAATTTTTGATTTGATGATTATTTTTAATGACATAATAACTTTATTGTGATTAAATGAATGCTGTTGTAAAATTACTGTATTTGAGAAGTAACTACTTGACAATTTATTTCTCATGATAATGTTAAGGGAGTTTTTTCATATCATAATTTTAAACAAGATTATTATAAAAAAAGCATAGTTTTTTAAATCCCAGTAAAGCAAAGTGAAAAAGGAAGAAGTGTAGATAAATTAAGGATGGGTGTTGTAAATAAATGAAAGAAATTTCATTTCTTTAATTTTTCAAATTTTTATGCTTGGTGTTTCATCTATGTATTTCTAATATATATTCTTTCAAAATATTAAGATTTTTGGTAGTTTCCTTTATTATTTTTTTTTTCTGAAAATATAATTATTATTCTTATGCTATTAACAAGTATGGCAGTGAAGCTGTCGTATATGACTTAAAAATTGTAATTTTTGTACAAATGCATTATATAATACTATTCGAGTTGCTCTACAGAAAGGTAATGTATACCCATTTCATCATATTAATTGGTAGAGGGTTATTAAAAAAGTAGAAATGCTAAATAAAGGCTATTATGGTATTTTTTGGAAAAGTATAGTGCAAGATGGTGGAACTATTGGCTGCTGTTTTATGCAAATGCCATTCAAATGAAATCCAAACAGTAAACCGAGTAAAGTGAAAATTAATGTGCGTGAGTAGGGTGAGTGTGTACAGTTTTAAATTAGAGCATGATCCATGTGACAGTATTTAATGTGAATGCTTAAGAAGAAAAAAAGTGCAGATGCCCATTGAAAAAAATTGTGTAATAATTGCTATTTTAACTGCTGAAAGATAAGTTCTATTTAATTTTGCTTTGAAATATTTTCACTTTCCCTTTTTTAAACTGAAAAGTATACTAATAACATCTGAACTCTCATGGTTTACAGCTATTATTTTGATAAATAACAACTTTCTGAGTGCTACAGTTACTATAACATGGTTTTAATGAGTATAAGGAGAATGCTAGAAGCATAATATGTAAACAAACATGCAAAATACATTGGAGGCAAATTACATTGGCATATTAAATAAATCCTTGCATAGCAGATTTCATTGATCAGTTAACTTCGGAAGTCTTTAAAAACAGAAATACTGCCAAATAAGACTATAACAACTTCATTTCTGGCAAGTGGAAGCAAATTTAACCCATTTTTCTATTAATTATAGTACAGAAAGCAAAGGACAAAAAGTGAAGTATTTCCTAAATACTGATAACTGTCTTAAAGTGCCAAGATATTTACAAACATGAAGAATAGGTGTGATATGAGAAACATGTAAACCTGAGAGGTCTTCTGTAAGTCAGGATACACATAACATTTCTCACTATTTCCATTGCCGACTGGATATTGAATTTCTGGATGCAGGGGCTTGCGCATATGCGTATTTAGAGTTATATGCTTGTGTAAGAGATAATAAAGCAGACCAAAACAACTTTCATCATAGAATGCAGGCTTGTACATAAAGCAACTGGATGTTGCATGGATTTTTACTGTTTACCAAGTATGTCATCCTTTGCAGTGTTAATACAAAGAATGCTTTTTAGAGCCATGTATGTAAAAGTAGTGGTATTTCTGCCTGCTGCAGTCTTAATTACTTTATGGGTCTTAAACACCTAGAAATGAATTTTCTTTCTTAAGAAATGGGGAAGTAAAAAAAAAGAGCTAACATTTCTTTCTTTTTTTTTTTCAGTGAAATGTTTTCCTTGTCCAGTAGTGCCTTCCCCTCTCTTTGCAGTGTATAGTGTTGTGTTGTAGGTACAATACAATGAACTACATATTGCCCAGCTGAGCTTAATATACAGCATTATGTCAATGATGCAACGATTACTGCCCCATTGTTGGCAGCAAAGTCATAGATTTCATTTTTCAACACAGTATTTAGAGGATGTTCTGATACAGTAATTCTCACCCCCTTTTTTTGTCATAGCACACTTTTAATGATTTCAAAATTTGGCAGCACACAAAGAAAAAGATAAGTTTAAAAGTTGTTTACTTAACCTATAAATACACTGTCTAAAATAGTTTATGATAATAATTTTGATTGTAAAATAAAATAATAATATACTACCAAACAGCGGTATGTTTATTAAGGGATTAATTACAAGTTAATAATAAGAATACTTTTAATGAGAAATTTTAGCTTGATGTTTTTTCAGAATTTTATATATAGATGGTCGTAAAAATGACAGTGCTACTCTCATATCGTCTTCTACATTTAACAGTCTTGATCTTTTATTCGTTTTTATGCTGGTTAATACTGAAAATCTGAATTCACACAAATAAGATGTAGAAAATTGTAGTAATAGTTTTAAAGCTTTTTTGGCTGTCATGGAATAATCACATTTAATGTTAATCCAAAATGAATTAATTGATTCTTCTGAATAATTTAAAATTAAATCTCGGTTATTAGAAAGTGAAGTAGTTCTTCCTCTTCATTAAGTTAATTCAAATGCAGAAGTATTCATTATCACAAATGGAATACGAACCCAATCAAATTTTTCTACATCTAAATTTGGGAAATAATGCATAATTCTCTCCTGTAATGTTGTCTCAAATGATCAATAACAATTTTATGAATAGTTTTATTAAAATCTTTTGAGACTGACTCAGACTTTTCTATATTGCCTTCCTGAGCTTTATTCTTCCATAAAGTTATTTGTTTTTGGAATCCCATCAGGTTATCTGTTGAGTTTAATATATTTTGTTTTGGCCCTTGCATACTTGAATTTGTGTTATTAAAAATAATTTAAAAAAATTTGTTACGTAAGCTAGTTTTGTACACCATATTTTATCTTCCAACAAATGATAAAAATCATAATTTTTAATTTTGTTCAAAAAACATTATTTCGTCTTTTAATTCCTGAACATGAGATAAAACTTTTCCTCTAGACAACTACCTTACTTCCATATGCAGTAACAAGGATTTGTACTTAGCTTCCATAGCTTGGCATAAATTACTAAACAAGCGACTTTTTAATGGTCTTGATTTTATATAATTAACCATTGTAACACATTGTTCCCGAAGTATTTTCAGTTCTGATCGCAGATATTTTGTAACAGTGCTTCTCGATGCAAAAAACAATGGGTAACTAATATATCCCCATTCAGTTCTTTAACATGTGCTCCTTTTAGATGTCCCGTCATAGCTGGAGTACCATCTGTACGAATGCCAATGCATAAATTCCATAAAACTTTTTTATTTCTTCTAAATATGAACTAATTACATCAAAAATTTATTTGCCAGTTGTAAGATTAGGTGACTCACAACATAAAAATTGATTAATTATATCATTTTCGTGAATAAACTGCGTGAAAGTAATTAATTGAGCTTTTCGCGTAATATCTGTCGCGTAATATTTGTAGAGCAAAATTTGAATTTGCAAGAGTTTTTGCAGTATTTTGTTCAATAATCTGCGACATAGCTTTGATTCTGCAATGGATTGTGTTATTTGAAAGTGGTATTTTACAAATGTCAGTACCTGCTGATTCACCAATCATTATTTTAACAATTTTGCGACAAGCTGGTAATATAATTTCTTCAGCCAAATTGTGAGGTTTTAATTTAACTGCAATCAGTTCAGCTATTTCATAAGAAGCTATTTGAGCTTTTTCAGAATTTCGCCATTTCTCATGGGTACTGTATACTAGAATTAAAACCATTATAATTTTACTTTTACTATATACATTTCTAAACATAGGCACCACACTATAAGAATTTGGCAGCAGACAAAAGTGCCTTGACACAGTGGTTGAGAATAACTGTTCTAATACCTTTCACCTCGTCTTTGCTCCAACTTTTACATGAATACTGCTTATGATTTCTTTTCCAAATGTATGCTACTATTATAATATTTTATGCAAAAGAGAATGTGCTACTTAACGTATTATACTGTTGACCATGAAATTGTCACCAAGCAGCATGATTTAACACCATTTATTAACATTCACAACATCTGTGCTTTCATTTCATATAATCCAGATTGATTCTTGAGAAGCCTTCTTTTGTTCTTATGAACAAGGATATGAATTAACTCTTATCCCTGTATATATATATATATATATATATGCATTTTGGAAAAAAGAAAAGATTAAAATTTTGGGCCTGCCTTCTGTAGAGGAACACATTGTGAATTATTTATAAACTTATGTGATTCTACTATTAAAAAAGTGTGTATGAATGGACATGATAGGGTACTCTTATATGAAAATGGCTAAACAGTGATAATGCTGTGGGAAAAATTGTGACATGTGAGTATCTGCTTGAAAAAGAATGTTTCAAAGGTTGTGGGATCACATTTTTGACAGCAGTTTGATTCATTTACAGCTGGTCAAGAGAATTAACATCTGTTGAATGGGGAAAATAACAGTCAGATATTGCCAGCAAAACAGCAGTCGATTATAACAATTACCCAGGGGTACTTCCTACATGGCATTAAAACCAGAACTTCGATAAAATCGGGCAGAGGTTTTACTAAATATCAAAAAGTTTGAATTAATATTCATAGAGGTTTTTTTATGCACTTACTTTGTAATTTGCATGTCAACTCTATCTGTAAATAAAGAGAAATATGTGGTTGTTTACGAAATAAAGGGGCATCAATTCCTTCAAAATTCTGCAAGAATGATTGGTGCAACTTTAGCAGTATATCTGTCATCCTTCGTAGTTTGATGGTAGCCATGTATGGTTTATAAAACTTAAATACCGAAAATGTTTCATCATATGTTTAAGAATATTAAATTTCAAAATGTGAATCTATTTTTTGAAAAATAAAGCAGTCACAATAAAATAAACTCATGAAAATGAATATCAAAGGTTTAAATTCATTGATGTGTAGCATTCAAACCCCTCCCTTAAGTGATGTGTATTTTCTTTTTTTAAAAAAAAATTTTGGTAGTGTAATTATTCTGTTTTGAAAGGCACTTTGAGTAGTCTTAATCTATTCTGTCATTTTTGAGATACTTAGCACCTCAAAAAGTATTTTTGTTTGAGGTATTTTGATATTTATGTCAAAGGTTGGTTCCATTCCTGGCAAAATAAAAATTGCTGTGTGTATTGGTGCTCATCACAATTTGAATCACCATTTTTTCACTTAAGTAATGATAAAATTTGGCATGAGTTTTTCCAACATTTTTTTTTTGTTTTTTAATGTAAAATGGCATAACTAGGAAAATATGAAAATAAATGTATAAAAAATTATATATCAGATGACCAAATATGCTTTTTTTTTATACTACATTAGAAGAATTTTGAAATGTTAAAGTTTCTGTACAGGTTTGAAGTTTTCAGATTGCTAATTCTGTGTTATTTTTTGCTCTAGGCAGATATATTGCTGAAGTACTAAGCTTTAATTTGAAAAATAATTCATAATAATAATACTTCTTAGTTCATTGCTTGGTTTTTAAACTAATCAATATATACTCAAGAGCCAAAACATTATGACCACTGGTCAATAACGAGTTGGGCCACCTTTGGCGTGCAACACAGCTTCAACCCGCCTTGGCATGGATGCCACAAGTCCTTGATAGATGGCCGGAGACAGATTGTACCAGATGTTGTAGCAACGATCACGCAAATCCGAGATATTGCAAATTGGTGGTCTTTGACCTCCGAGCTGCCGTCCCATGGCATCCCAAATGTGTTCTGTTGGATTCAGATCCGGTGAGTTAGGCGGCCAGGACATTAACTGGAAATCAGCATCATGTTTCTGGAACCACTCCAACACAATTCTAGCCTTGTGAAACGGGGCGTTGTCCTATTAGAACATTCTATTTCCAGCTGGAAAAACAGAGGCCATGTAAGGGTGCAACTGGTCCGCAATAATGTTCAGATACCCTGTAGCATTCATGGTCTGCTCTACCACAACCACGGGTCCCAGAGACGCCCAAGAGAATGTCCCCCAGAGCATAATACCGCCACCACCAGCCTGTGTATGACCTACTGTGTATTGAGGGAGCAACTGTTTGCCTGGAAGATGGCATATCCTGACACGGCCATCGGCGTGATGAATAACAAACTGTGATTCATCTGACCAGGCCACTCTCTCGCATTGATCCATGGACCAGTTGCGATGTTGCCGGGCCCAGCGCAGGTGCAGTTGGCGATGACGCTTGGTCAGCAAAGGTGCACGAGTGGGCCGTTTGCTGCGTAGCCCCGTATCCAACAGTGTCCGCTGAACAGTGTGCTCCGATACTTTTCTACTTGGCCCTGCATTGTATTCGGCTGTCCGCTGAGCCACTGTCTGGCTCTGATTTTGCTTCACCATGCAAGACAGTCTCCGATGACCTTTTTCTTTGATAGCATGTGGATGTCCAACACCATGTCATCTACTGCTGGTTTCACCGTCATTCATCCACTTTTCATACGTACTAACAACTGTAGATCGTGAACACGCTGAGCCACTGTCTGAACTTTATCATTTGTAAAAAACACTTGTGCATAAAATTGTTTTAAAGAAGTTAAAAGCATTTGAATATCTTTGTTTACATTTTTTGTGGCTTTCAAAAGGTCATTTAAATGGTTCTGAGAAGGTAAGCAAACATTTGAGAAAAATTATTTTACGGTATTTCAATTTCCACAATTAATACTTTTTACTATTTTTAAACCTTTGACTTTAACTGTAACTGCTTTCCCTGTGTTTGTTTACATTTTTAAGCATCACTTTTTAGTTTATTAGTATTTGTTATTTCATTCATCAGTTTTGATAATGTTACAAAAAAGCTCTCCTGAGGGTTAAAAAGTAATGTTGATAATATTTTATTTGTGAATTTGCTTTATTTTCTTTTTACTTTACTCGTGAATTTTTTTAATAGACTATCGTAATGCATGCTATTATCAAATAGTATCGTAAACCTAAAACAAGACTGTCTGAAAAAACTCATACACACCTGAACAATATTCACAATAGATGGTCGTCTGTAGATGTTGTTATGTCAGAAGAACATCACTGAAACTGAAAATAAAGACTTCATCAGAGGACATGACAAGTAGTGAAATTCGAACATCCGATTCAGTTGTAATTGCAACTGCAAATGTAAGTGCAACTAAGCTGAAGAAAAACTTCCATCTTCATCAAATTTGGTCAAAATGAGAGTGAGAAAATGTTCATAGATTTGATGAACACTAGTGAATGTAATGTTAAATGTAATGAATGCAACAATTCTTCAGATGTGATTTCAAAAGGAATGTTTGGCTATTCAAGTGAGATAGACTGATTTGCAAATTATCTTAGAAGGTATTATATTCAACATTTTCTAGCCCTCATCCAAAAGAGTATGAGTGTTTTGATACAAATAAAAACTTGTATTTCTAAAAACTGGGAAAGATCATGCAGCTTTGGAAATGTTTTTGATGGCTCTTGGTGTTCATTCAGTGGACAAGTAAACACTTTCAAAGTATTTGCACATTTTATATGAAGAAAAAATTTAAAGAAAGTTATCTTTAAATTTTTTCTTCATGTAAAATGTGCTTGAAAAAAATTGCTTGAAACATAGTGCGAAAGAAGTGTGAAGAATTACATTTTGACCTTTTAAATGAAAAAAAAATTATTATTAAGCAGTCACTGTTTCATTCGATGGAACTTGACATAAATGTGATCATACATCACTGTACAGTGTTGGTGTAGTTCTATATACACTCACGTTTGTGAAAATTGCAACACCAAGAAGGAATCGTCATAATTGAATGCAATTTAATACACAGTTGAGTGGTAGTGGTACAAATAAATGATTAAATTTTCAAAGCAAACAAACAAGAACAAGAGATCAGAATCAGTATTTTGTGTGGCCACCACGCGCCGCAATAAGTGCTGCTACACGATGTGGCATGGAGTCAAACAAAGTTTGAATGTCTGACTGAGGAAGAGCATTCCATATCGTTTGTACGCGTACCCAAAGTTCGTCTGCAGACGCAACAGGACGAGGATCACGAGCAAGACGCCGACCAATGACATCCCACACATGTTCAATTGGCGACATATCCGGGGAACACGCAGGCCAAGGAAGAAGCTGTACCTGCTGCGCTGCAAAGAAGGATTTAACAATCCGAGCAGTATGAGGGCGGGCATTGTCCTGTTGAAATACAGCGCCTGGCAAGCTTTGAAGGAAGGGAACAGCTTCGGGCTGTAGAACTTCACGGATATACCGGTTGCTGTTCAGATTGCCCACAATTCGTAGCAATTGAGATCGTCTATGATATGCTATGGCGCCCCAGACCATAACTCCGGGTGTTCGTCCACTGTGGCGTTCGATAATGCACTCCGGAAGGTGGCGTTCACCGGCATAGCGTCTGACACGAATGCGGCCATCATGGTACCACAAATTAAAGCGGGATTCGTCAGAAAACACGACATGCTGCCAATCAGCACGCCAGTCTCTATGCTGATTGGCCCATTGTAGCCGCAGGCGGCGATGGTCGTGCGTTAGGGGGATCCTGTATAAAGGAGTCCGTGCGCGCAGTCCACACTGCAGCAGACGTCTACGAATTGATGAAGCACACAATGAAACACCTGTAGCTATTGACCACAGTGCTGCCAATTGTCTAGAGGAAGCTGTACGGTCCGTCCGCGCCATGCGGACCAGGTGTCTATCATCGCGAGCTGACGTCACATTTCGGGGTCCACTCCCGGATTTCCGAGTTGTCCGACACTCGTCCGTCCACTGCTTCCAAACGCGCATCACTGTGCTGCTGTTACGCTGCACACGAGAGGCTACTGCACGATACGACAATCCAGCTTCACGAAGGCCGATGATTCTCCCTCGTTCAAACTCTGTAAGTTGTTCAAATCTCGCTCTCTTTCGTCGACGAGGCATAAGTACAGATTGAGTTAACGTTTACCACTAGCAGATAACCACCGATAACCATACACGCCTCGCTACAGCCGTCTATTTATTCGGATCCATCAGCCGTTCAGAGGGCGCTGCTCAGCATACGCATGCGCTACGGATTTGCAATTCTAATCATTTGCATATCATGCGCTACTTTGCATTTCCTGAAAATTTCAGCTCACTCGCGTAAGTCCTTCATGGTGTTGCAATTTTCACAAACGTGAGTGTATTTTAGTGGGACTTGAAATTGATTTTGAAGTAATGTCAAAATATTGTGCCAAATGTGTCAATACTAAAGGGGATTTTTGTGCTGATAGTATGGAATTTAGTATTTGATTTGAAAGCTATATGCTAGAGTGTTGTGAAAATCTTATAAGGATCGTCTAATTTGATGGAAATGTCTGCTGGAGGAATTATGTGGAAGTGATCAGGCTTTACGTAGGTCCTTTCTGATGGTAGTGCAAAAACTTATCAGCACTATCAGAGCTAAATAGTTATGGCCCAGATATAAAACTTCAAGATATTTATGGCCTAGATATAAAACTTCAAAAGAGGATTGCATTAGTCATGTATCAAACCAATTAGGGGTTTGTCTTCATAATAAAGTCCAGAGTGGGAAGCTAAAGGTGTGATTATCAATGGTCACAAGTAGTCTTAAAGAAGAAACAATTTTAAAGTTAGCTAATTTGTATAGGAAAGCAGTAAAAGATAACTTACTAATGTGCAAGGTATGAAGACTGCAATTTAAACAATTTTTTTTTTTTTTACTGTTCTTCAATGGATACTCACCCAGATATAATAAATGTTCAATAGGTGTCACTTCATGAAATTGCTTTCTACTCTCAGCATTACAAAAAATTTGAAACCTAATTCTCATTCAGTGATGAAAACCAAATGAACAGTAGATGTCTCATCCAAAATACTGCCAGTGTATCAAACAATAGCCAGTAATGAACTGTTAGCAAGTTGTATATCTAGAAAAAAAATTCTAACGCGAATTTATATGATGTCATTTGAAAGAACTGCTCCGAAAAGCATTTGTATCAAAAAAGTCTCGAAATGGCAGCTATTACAGCACTTAATGACTTTAATTTTGGATCCTTAAATACATTGGGTACAGAACATAAATAAATAAATTTGTGTTCAATATATATTGCACAGAAGTGAGAATAAATGTCGTAAAGACCAAAGGGAAAAGATGTGTTTGAGTGGCTATAAGAAGGGAAGAATTACCAAAAAAAAAAAAATTGTGAAGTAGTTAAACATAATGAAAATGAAATAAGGAAAGGGAATCGTATGTTGCAGGAAGTTTTTAATGTGATTAAAAAAGTTAGTTAAAAGAATTATTTAGTTCAATTTACTGAAAGTATTTGAGAAAATATGTAAAATAATAGTGGAGTAGTTCTCACCATTCTACTATTTTATTAATAGAAAAAAATATTCATAAATAAATAATATAACTCTTTTATGTTAAATAATGTAGTAGAACATACTAGGAAGTAAGTATTAAAGGTAAGTGTAAAAGTATTCTTAAAATGTATTTTTCTCATATGAAATTTTCGTGATTATTTACATCTTCAAACTGCTCTATGTGTTTTAGGTTTCATTCAAAATGATCACAATGTGATTTAGATTCCTGTTTATGCATGTAAGAAAACTTTGGTTTGCATTTTTGGAAGCAAAATCATAAAGAGAGTAAAGCCCAATGAAAGTGTTTTAATGTGATAAATTTTATCTAAAATTTAAGTATGTATAAAAGAAATATTAATTAAAGGTTAACATTTCATGCAGCTCACAGATTGATACCAAGTTCTGTTTGCAGTGCATTTTTACAGTAAAAGTTCAGCTAACATAAAAAAAGAGAAATTGGAGCATTTTAAAAAAATTTAAATTGTAGTAATTCAGAACTTGTTTTCAAATACACTACCTGACACTGAAAATGCAACACCAATAAGGAGTGGCCAGAAAGTGATGAAGAGTAACCATTCCCTGCAAACAACACTGTTTAACTAATAAACAACACTGGGTTTTCTATTGAACAACGTTTCATAAGGCGTTCAGTTACTCTTATGACACACCCTGTTCCACATATGCACGAAACATCCAAGAGCTTCTGCCCACCATGCTGTTCCCATTTTACTATTATTAAGCATAACTTTAACTGCGTGTAATGTCATTCAGTAAATCGTTCACGCACACCCTTCTCTTCTGGCGTGTAAGCATTTGTACACTCAACATTAATTCCATTTTCAGCTAAGTACCTTTCGAATTGCTTGTTACAGAATTCACCATCATTACTGGTGCGTATATTAATTAGTTTTCTATTTGTCATATTTTCCATTTGCCTATGATAATTCTTAAAGTTAATGAACGATTCATTTTTATTTTTCATATAATATACTGTTACTAATCTACTATAGTCATCTATGATAGCGAGGAAATATTTATTCTCACTTTTAGATGGAACCGGGAGAGGGCCACAAACGTCTAAATAAACCAACCGCAGTGGTTTTCCGGATCTCTTAGGAACAGTTTAAAATATTATTCTACTAGATTTAGCAATAATACAAGGTTCACAATTCTCCATTTGTTTTTTGATTTCTGGTAAACCTTTAATACTTTGGTTTTTACTAGTATTCTGTATATTATGAAAATTTACGTGGCAAAATCTTCGATGCCATAGCTTTGCATCGTTTGCTTTAACTTTCCAGTTTCTATACCATAACCAGCTTCCTTTTTACCTGTTGCATACATACATGGTTTTACGTGATAGAGTCCGTCATATCGTTTTTCGTAACATAACTTACCCCAATTATTAAAATATATTCATATCTTTCTGTTTGAACCTATAAGATGATTCTAACCTTTTCTAACCTTACTTCCAATTGTAAATTTCTTCTTAGATTAGGATTATATAACACATTTTCTAACTCAATCCAATTTATTCGGTTGCCTACTTTTACTTCAAATTTGACAGTACCCTTTCCTAGTACATTACTTTCAGAATTTCCTACAGCTAGAGACATACTTATATCATATATTTCCTCAAAGTTTATCATTAAATTTTTGTTATTGCAGAAATTAGTTATAGCTGCTGTAGCTACAACTCAATTAAATTTACCATCGTTACCTCATTTAGATGTAGTTGAAGCATAATTTTCTACTAACATTAACTCTTTATCTTTAAACTGCCAATTTTTATCGTCCACTTTAAACTTCTGATTTTTACCTAAATTTTTTTTACACTGAGAGATTCCACTTTTATGAAATCTATAACAATGTCCTTTCTTCATATTTTCCACTTTTTTCTTACTTTAGTTTTACTTTCAACGTGACTATTTTTCTGGCCATTTGTGCTATTAGTATTAAATACCTCTTACTTTGCTGTCTTCTAAATCTGCCTGTACCCGGTGAAGTCGACTGTCTTCCCTTACCAGTTCTTCAGCAATTTTTTCCAGCGTAAAATCCTCGTCTTTTCACCTATAAATCAATTGCATAATCCCAGAGTATTCCTGAGGTAACCTCTGGGTTGCTTCACACCCTTTAAAAAGATCTGCTGTGTTGAGTCCCGCTTCAACCAGCTTCTTCGCAGTCATTTTTATCCTCGTGATGAATGGCCTAATTTTTTCATCAGGTGCATATCTAATGTTGAAAAATTCATCTGGAAGCTGGATTATTCTGGCTCTTGTTTTTGGTTCAAATTGCTTCTGTGGAACCTACCATGCTTCTTTATCAGTTGAAAATTTTTGTATCAATGGCCTGAACTCAGTTTTAAAATCATAATATAGTGTAATGAAGGCTCTGTTTTATCTCAAAATGAAATCCTGGTTCTCACGTCTTGTTGCACTTTTATCCAATTCTTCTTCTTTACCTTCTACAAAGCTCTAACAATTTCTGTCTAGCAACAGCATCTTTATATTGACTTTCCATCAGTCTCAGTTGTCATGGCTCAATAACTCAAAACCTTCTGGTAGTAAGGGCATCTTTAGTTACACGTAAGCACAACCACTTGAGCCAACTACTAAACACTTCAGCTTCTTTTCGCAGATAACGGCCCTCTTCGCTTACCTTCCATCAAAGCTAAGTTGAGCTGAGCCCATGAGTTGGTGTTAAAGCAATCGCAAAAGCATACTTTGCTTTAAATAAATGTCTGGGCTAATAAAAATAAAACTAATCTTTATTTCATGACCTTAAATAAAATAAACTAGGCTGTAGCAATAGACTGTACATTAAAAGCAACAAAGAAGAAAAGCCAGCAAACTCGCTTGTGTTCACGAACTCCGCATATATATATGCAACATTGGCCAGTCACCGGCAACCACGTAAGTTAGTTGCTGATTGGCCTCTGAACTAAATTTGCATGAGGAAAACTACAGAACATTAAGTCAGCAGGCAGATGCGTCAATCCACGCCTGCTGACGTCACTCTGGCTGCACTAGCACCCCTTGAACGTGTCACATTTCCTTGTTCTGTCGTCACCACAGCCAGTGAACTGTGGACGCAGGACGCATCCAAGTGTTTGTCAGCTGAGATTTGCCTTATGGATCAACCTGTCCTTCTCAGTCTGATCACCATGCCCCTCGTAAAATTGTATGTTTGCTGGAACTGCTTTCATTGCTTGGTGTTCTCTGCTGTCACACATGTCCTTTGAGACAAGAAGAAATTTTCCACGATGATTTTCCTAGCAGAAATTACGGCATTCTGCAGGTTCCTTCCTTTATATCTTCTTCAGCATATAATAATTCAGCGTTTGTATAATTTTCTAAATCTTCTTGGTGTTGCATTTTCAATGTCGGGTAGTGTATATTTGGCATAATTATACAATTATGTTAAAATATATATGCATGCACAATTTTCTTAGCTCTATGATAATAACTGTCAGGACACTGTCATTAGCAACTTCGAGTAGATAAGTATATAAATGAAGAGATGATGGGCATCCATTTTTTCTTCTTCAACAATACTTAAGAAGTGGAAGCTTAGTAGTTTTTACCCCCCTCCAATCCATATTTTACAGGATTTTGCCTGATCACAGAATATTTTATAGCTTGCTTTGTTGTCCAAAAAAGGGTTTTTTATTGCTGCCATTCAGGTTATGGTAAAAGTGGTGGGATGCCAGCTATGCTAGAAACAGTTTTACATGATATGGCATGTTTTCTGCATAGTGTTTACGTGTGCAGAGAGCTTTGAGACTTGATTTTCTTCAATGTGTTGAATTTGCTCATTGGTTCATACAGAAGTGCTGTTGTGGAATTTCCATTACATTAGCTACATGTGCTCAAAGTGTGCATGCATTTGCAGTGATAATACCATATGTAATTCAAGGACATTCATATTAACTAGGGTTCTGAGTAAATGCTTTTTAGGTAACATTGATCGACTACTTCATTGGCTCATATATTTTACTGAAACATCTGTATGAAAAAATGTGCTTTATTATTCTTCAAAAGTCTTGCAACTGATGGACTATGTACAATGAATGTGGCTAGTATGAAATATACCATGAAATGTGTCATCAATATGTCCAATTCAATATTCAGGTGCATGAGTACTTTAATGTTACATTTCCTAGACCAATAGGTCAACCAAAATAGATTCACCACTTGTCCCTGACATGCACTTTCCATGTCTGTTTTTTCTTGAATCTTTATAAGGATATCTTAAATAGAATAGTATAGAAGGCAACCATTGATCTGTATGTTGACTTAGTCGGCATGCTTTCAGTCAGTGCCATAGATGCCCATGAAAAATACTTGCTAATTTCGAGATTATACAGGCATGTTTTTGGCAATGGTGTAAAGGATTGTGGTATTAGGAGTGGTAGCTGCTGCTTTGAGCAGCTATTGTGATTATAATTAACTTTGTTATTTGCTGGGTAATGTTTGTAAATTTTAATTACTTTGTACATTTATTTATTATCTGCAAAATTTGATATAATTTAGAAATGCCAAGTGTTTAGTAGTACCTCATCTACTATTTTGTCTTGAATAAAGCTTATTTTTATTTTTGTGCCCATTCTTTGCTTTACTTTGTAAAAAAGGAAACATGTGGAGAAGCGTAAAAGGCCTTCTTGCACTTCTTCATTTAACACGTGACCAGAAGTTTTTGTTTCGGTGCATTCTAGCACACCTTGTGTATATTATTGCATTATATTTTACAGTAAGTTTCAATGCAGATTTCACTTTCGTACCATTGCACTGTTTTCTTTTATTATTTTCACATTTTATTTCACAGGAAATTTCGATCAGTTTTTAGAAAATGATTATTGCTTTTATTATAATTTTTGGAAACAAAATTTATTCCCTGTATGAGTATGTTTCTTCCTGGGGATTAAGTAAAAAAACCCATGTTGTTCTTTTATTTAGTTGATTTATTTTAATTTGTCACATTATTATTTTATTATTTTAATATTTTATTTATTTTTTCATTTTCTGGGCAGTTTGTATCCCTAAGCTCTGTATTTCTGGTAGCAGACTTTAAGAAGCAGAATTGGATGATTATGAATATCTGTTCCATTAATCCTCTGGTTTGTAGAATTTGTGTTTCTTGTCTCTGATTCTGGTATGGTATGGTACAGCCAGTTATAGCTCTTAAGCCGTGCAAAGTTAAATTAAAAGTTTTTCAACTGAAAAGAAATTATGAAACCATTTTTTGTTTGCTTAATGTACTTATTCAATCTGTGCATTGTTATGTTCAATGAATGAATATTTGGTGAAGCTGCCGCTTCAAAAAATAGCAACTTTTGATAAATCAGCACCACTTGACCATTGATAGCAACCAACAGCACCATCATTTGCAACATTTGATGAAACTGTTCTCATAATGCTTGCATTACTTTAAATTTGCTATTTTGAAAAAATAAGTAAAATTGATTAAAGATTATGTTGTTTTAAAGAGATTTCTTAAAAGAACTGTCTAATTAGAATGGAAGAGAAACACGTCAATGTGACAATCAAAATCGCTGAAAGAACCTTGTATTTGGCGTACATTTATTAAAACACTCAATCAGTGTGATGATTGTTTTAATAAATGTACGCCAAATACAAGGTTGTTTCAGCGATTTTAACTGTCTAATTGTTTTTTGTTTTCACATATCCAGCACTAGGATGTTAAAACTCTTTGCATTGTCATAGGTATTATTTTAGTAATCATGTAAAAAAAAAGGCAGTGTTGAAAAATATCCTGAGAATTAAAACTAATATTTTTGTGTCGTGTGTGTTTTGGACAGAACTGTGCCCAGAATGCACAGATGAGCCAAAACATTATGACCATACCCACATTTTTTAATGAACTCGTCTGGATGTCATGGAGCGCACCTGGTTAAGTGGGAATTTTATTTAACTGGCTGCTGGAGAAGGTAAGGAATCATTCTTGCACTTACTTTTGTAAGTGATATGAAAGACTGCTAATCTAATTGAATTTGATAGAGGGCAGATTGTGGGCCCGAAGACTCCGAAACTGCAATACTGGTAGGTTGTTTACGATCTGCTGTTGTTAGTATTTATGGAAAGTGGGTAAATGACTGTGAAACCAGCAGCAGATGTCAAGGTGTTGGACATTCATATGCCATCAAAGAAAAAGGACATTGGAGATTGTCCTGCTTGGTATAGCAAAATTGGCACTAGACTGTGGCTGATCTGACAGCCCAGTACAATGTGGGTCAAGTGCAAGTGTTTTGGAATGCACAGTTTTGTGGCCACTGCTGGATATGGGACTGTGCAGCTTGTGTACCTCTGTTGACCAAGCATCATTGTCAACTATGCCTACAGTAGGCCTGGGAAATCGAGACTGGACCATGGGTAAGTTGAAGACCGTTGCCTGGTCGGATGAATCACGATTTCTCATTTATCATGTCTATGGTTGTGCCAGGGTACTCAGTCTTCCAGGCGAACAGTTGCTCCATTCCATGTACAGCAGGTCATACACAGGCTGGCGGTGGTGGTATTATACTTTGGGGGATGTTCTCATGGGTAGCTGTGGGACCCTTAGTTGTGCTAGAACAGACCATGAAAGCTGCAGACTATCTGAACATAAATGGGAATCAGTTGCACCTTTATTTGACGTCTTTCTTCCCAACTGGAAATAAAATCTTCCAGCAGGGCAGCGTCCCATGTCAGAGGGTTCGAATTGTGTTAGAGTTATTTGAGAAGTATAAGGATTAATTCCAACTAATGTCCTAGACACCTAACTCGTCGAATCTTAACCAAATAAAGTACATTTGGCATGGCATGAAGTAGCAGCTCACTGCTCAAATACCATATCAGAATATCTTGACGTCGTGTGACTGCTGCTGAAACATTTGGTACAACTTGTCTCCAGTCATCTACCAGGAGTTTGTGGCATCCATGGCAAGGCGAGTTGCAGCTGTTTTGTGGGCCAAAGGTCGCACAACATGTTGTTGAGTAGATGTTGTAATGGTTTGGCTTTCTAGTGTGTATAGTTGTGTGCGAGTTGAAAGATAATTCACAGTGTATGCAATATATTTCATGTTAGTAGTTGAGTATTGGTCTCTTCTGTGGATGCCAGCCTTGTCTTTCGTATATAAATATTTGATGTTCATTGCCTTTTCTTTCTAATGTAATAAAATGTTTGAATAGTTTGTACATTATTTTCATACCATTGGTAATATGTTGTAGTTATATCACTGATTCATATTACATTTAATATAGGCTTTTTGTAAAAATTATTTTATAACCATTTTCACAAAAATTTTTCTTTAGCCAGTTTACCAAAGTTTTAAAAAATGCTTCTTCAAAATATTGTTATATGCATACAGGCTCATAATGGATTGAATGTGCTGAGAACCAATATGATAGCTTGATAAAATTTATTTTCCCCAAAGAAACACTTAATGATTTTGGAACTTCCCAGAAAAGCTGTCATACAGCTCTTCTCAGTATCACAGAACACAATCAATAGTTACATTTTAAACTACTAAGAATGTTAAACACAATACAATAAAATACAAAGTGCAGCTGAAAAGCAAAGCTCGCATGGAAATCTCAGTCCTTTGAACACAGCTCTCTGAGCTAAAAACTGAGAGCTGATGGTTTTTCCGGTCTTATAGAGTTTTCCCTCAATCCCCAAGAAATCTAGTATCTTCCACTACTCGAAATTATTGGAAGGCAAATATAGTTACATATAAGGGCCAAATACAGTTGCAGTTACGTATAGTGATCAATTACAGTTATTCAGTTATGGCATGAATTACAGTTATATGAGGACCTTAACCAAAGTTGGCAACAAAATTTGTCATCAGAACCATCACCAGCTTGGTTATAATATCTTGCCAGTTTAGTGAGACAGCCATTTACCTCAATGTTAATAGCCTTGCCACTGTAATAATATTTTCTGTCAAAGTTTATCTTTTCAGGCTTTTCATTTACATTATATAAAATTCATAGCAATATATTGTGTGTCTGTGTAAAGTTTTTGAAAAATAAAATTTCGGCAAATATTACATGGAACATATAGTTAGTTTTCAAACCTTATTATTTGAAAAGTTCGTTAAAGTAGTAGAAAAATTAATTTAGATGAAGCTATATTGTATCATTTATCTTATGTTTGGATATTTTATTGCTTAGATTTTACTTCAACTTGAAAATAAATTCTATAGATATCCAGTTTTGCATTTCCTCTATTAAGTAATATAAAATAACTTTTGCAATGGGATTGGAATGCATTTGTTTGTATCTTGAATTCTTAGTTTAGTACTTGTTGAGGTGGATTTTGGGGCTTCATATAGGTTTGAAGAAGTATTTATCAACTTTGAAGATACCTGGAATTGTAACTGAACTAGAAGAAATATGCTAGATGAAAGATATAACAGAGAAGATAAAGCAGTGCGTAAGAAAGCTGCCAGTGTAAACATACCATAGAATTCCAATAATTTGTAAATTTCTGTAATCCTCACTCATTTTTTGTTCTAGACTTTTTTTAAATTTTGGGAATGGCCTGGCTGATTTAAAGGTACTTTTTTTTTGCAAGCAATATAAGCAAATAATCGTTTTAATAAAAATATGCTGCATTTCTAACACATTTTGATTGAAGAAATGAATTTATTTTTGAGTGAAATTTTTTAGCATTTTCTTTTAATGTGCCAGCAGAGCTGAATTAATCATTAAGCTAGGGTGTCTAGGAAGAGGGATGCCACAAAAGGGTACTTAAAAACTGAGAAAGGGGGCACCATAAAAATTGTCCATTGCCGGTTTTACCATGGAATGTATGGGGCAGTTTAACCAACACACTGAGACAGAAAGAATAGGGGAAAACTGGTGTAAATGTATATGGGGATAAGAAAAATTTTTAAGAAGAAAAAAGTGCTTTGACCTCTAAAAGTCTTAATCCAGCCATGCAGATCAGCACTCTCATTTTATAGTAAACATAGATCATGTATCTAGAAATTTTTCATTTTTGATAGGTCATTAGTCTTAGAGGTATATGTTACTTCCATTGTCTTCTAAAATGAATTGTGAGTTTATGTGGTTAACTCATGTAAATAATTTATTTAGCCACAGGTTTTCTAACACTGAGTTCTATCTTAAATATATTTTGTAGCTGGTTTGTTTCTGATCGGCCTAATGAGCAAGCTTTTTTACATCACATCAGGGGTAAAGGTAGATTCTGAAAAATAGCTCTTAGAAAGACTTTTTGGCATGAAAATGGAAGATCATAATGCAATGGAATCCATAGATCATAAATGGACGATTCATATCGAGGGGATTAAAACAGAATTTTTCTTTTAGTAATTCACCATAACAAAGCATTCTTTCTGTAAGCTGTTATTAGAGTTATTAATTCAAATGCATGTGTGCAGAACTTGATGCTAGTAATACCTTATTATATGGTACTGCTGGGGTTAATGTTTATTTATTAGCCTATTTTTTCTTGTTTAACACATTCGCTACTGGTCACGCACTGGCGCATGACTGGTGTTATTTCTAAAGAACCAGTCGCGTTCTTTCGCATGGTGTGGGGTGATGTCTCAGGTGGCAGTCACGTGTTGGCATGGGAAAAGCAACATCTCATTGTTGGTTTACAAGTTCAGTGAGCATTACATTTTGAATATGCTGGTATTGGCGTGGAGTGAAAGTTAGAAATTAGCTGTAAATGTATGTGGTTTGGAATGGAAACAAAGTAACTATCTTGTATTAAATTCATTTGTAATATATATATATATTTAATAAATTCCTTTTCAATATATATTTGTTTGTGATATAGTTTGACAATAGAATAATGCATACGGTTACTTATTTTGATTCCCTTTTAAAATGCCACGTGCTAGCATGTAATTCGCATTGTAGAAGTAATTAATTATACCTCTAGCCCTGACCATGTGCTAACGTTTAGTGATAAAATTCTTTGCTTAAAGGGTTAGTAATCAACAAGATACACACAAAATAATCTTTTATTACCTCTTTTAAGTCATATATCTGATAGAAAGTAAGTCGACAAATGGGTGCAATCTATTTCTATGAGACAGCATTAACTATCAATACAACTTTACATAACCGGCAGCAGAAGCATTAGGAAGTTAAAAAATTATATTGAAGATAATTTCGCAGGTATGACCTAAAAAGTATTTTGATGATAATTTTGCAGATGAATGTGTGATCATTTTACCCAGACTACTTTGATGTGTTTTATGCAAAAGTTTATTACTTCTCCCCAAATAATTCCACATCTAGTATTCTTGTTCTCTGTTATGTAATTCATGTTATATTGACACTATTCTTTTGACTTTTTTATATACGCAACATATTAGTGAATTAAATTTTCATTGTAGTTTATGCATTTAGAATTATAATTATTCAAGGTAAATTATCAAATATTTGTTAGTTAAAATATTCTGAAAATTCTTCTTAATTTTATAAAAATATATTTATTAACAGCAAGAGTGAGTAAAACATACGTTTGTATTTCCATTACATTTAAATCATAGCCACCAATTCTTCCATTTATTGTAACATCTCTCAGTTGCTTACAAATTTCCGGGTTTTTAGTTTTTAGCCTTTTATTTCTCCGTAACTGATGTGACTTCACTCTTCCACTCTTGAAATTGCAGAACAAAATTGAATGGCTTATATATGAGTATTTGATCTTTTCACCTACACTTAGGTGCTGAATGAAGAACGGTTCAAAAACAGGTTTCTAATGGCTGATTCTTCAGCTTCTTACAACTGGAACTGGAAGAAAATGCTGATGATATTGTTGGATTGGAATAACTTTATTTACTTATCTTCAGCTTTGTCACATTCAGTCTACAGTCTCATAAGTATCTGATTGAAGGTAAAAAAGCTTTGAAGGTTAGCTCATGGAATTATAATATACGCGTTTAAATCTTGGCTAGCGCTATACTTCTGGCTTACTAAACTATGTTTTATTTGCTAATTTAAATTTAAACTTATTTTTAAGGGCAGATATACACTAAATGTAGCTAACATTTACAAATATATAAGTAATATCCACTAGCACTAAACATTGATAAATTTCCACTTTTCTTACTTTTTGCATTTAAATAGTACAAGTAATGCTTTTGCTGTTAATCACAAATTCTAAAATTATTAAATGAAGCAATATATAAGTGCATTTTCAATTACATGAAAAGCCTTTCATCTCTATGTGATCAAATATTAATTCATATGAATAACAGATTTCATAGTACATTTCAGGTAGTGATAAGAATTGAATAAGCAAATTCTTGTAAGCTTTTGTAGTGACTATTATGAGCACATTATTATGGATATATGTGCAGTATTGATTGTTAAGTACACCTTTGTCCCGGATAATTTGGACCATACCCACATAAAGTAATCTAAAAATATGTTCAAAAGCACTAAATTTAAAATTATTCCACTTGTTTTTCTGCTAGGTTTTCTGAAATTGTTTATTTGAAATTCTAAAAGTATGTAAATTTTGTTATTAATATTTTAACAAGATTTTAATGAGTACATAAAATTTGTTTCCTTAGTTAAACAAGTGCATTCAAGATTTTAATTTGTAGCAAAATTATTAATGAAAGAGCAATAAACAAATACCATCAAAATTTGCACAAAATGTAAGTTTTTGTCAAATTTCTGGCAACATTTTTTGAGATATTAATATTTTTCAGTGCTTTCCTCAGGGCTCCATCCTGCTCAGTTTGGCTAATTTTTACTTTGTCCATTTCTGTTGGCACTAACTTCAGCACCACTATCAGTGCAATTTTTTTAGCTTTGCTGGTTAACATCACAGATGATTTCTTTGGCGATGATAATTTGTAAACATGGTTCCTTGTTTTCCACATTTATCAATTCAAATCATCATCTTGAGTTGAGGGCTTTGCATCCTCTTATTCCCTAAAATATATATTTTATTCCATTGCCAGTAGATGTTTGCCTCTTAGTGTTGCTTTTCTTTTGTATTTCTAATATTTTATCAAGAGATTTCCTTTTCTTCCACGAAGTCCCAGGCTTGAGCACATATATAAATCACATCTTATATAGTAATGTGTTTCAGTGCTTTTTTAACATCATCTTCATTCTTTACAATATGTAAAATTATTGATGCTAAAAGGTCCAATCACTGATAAGATAATTTTTGAAAGTTATTGATTATGTTTTTAATATTACATTTTTCAATAATATCCTTTAACTGATTACACATTTTAAACTGATCTTTGTCTTTTTATGTAACAGAGCATATATTTATGTTTCAGATAGTTGAATTTTACATACAAAATAATCTCCAGTAGTGACTAGTAGAAAGAGAAATGAAGATGAGTAATTAAATGTATGCGCATTGTTTAATCTTAGAAATTACAAACAGGACACATGTATAAATGAGAGGGTATGACAGGATCAAATTAGTATTCACTTGAAAATAAATTATTAAAGGATATATATAAAAAATAAGCAGAGAAATGTAATAATATTGTGATTAACAGGGTTGCCACACTACCTGGAAAAACGGGAAAAGTCAGGAAATTCGAAAACCGACCGAAAAAGTCAGGGAATTTAAATATTTTAGTTTAAATCTGGAAACGGCGGGGAATTTCATACGGCGATACCAAAAAAAAAAAAAAATTGCGTCAATGTTGAAAGCGATTATTTTTTGATGAATTATGTATCATGTGAGTGTCATTCGGGCAGCTGGTTTAGAGCCAATTTTCGTAGCTTCAATCAGATTGTCTTTTAGAAAGGCAAGAGGAAATTCCAGTAACCTTGAGAATCGAGAGACTCGCATGGGCAGTGCATGTTGAATGTTAAAAAATACCTTCCTATTCTCGTATAAAACAAGATTAGTTTAATCCTAATGTAAGGTATGCACAGGATTTGTGACATGATGATGAGCAATAAACGGGTCATTTTGGTATTGGCATCAATTTTCAAAATCCGGGATTTTAGCACAAAATCTTCTAAACTATTTTTGTTGTTTTTAATAAATACCTTATTTTTAGTGCAAAGGGATTTAGTCCCGAAGGACTATTACTTTCGTTTGGGCGTTTTGCGTTGTTTCACAAGAAACGGCATATCACTTTTCAATTTAGTGCTTATGTTTCTTTGTTGGTTTTTTTTTTTTTTTTGGCCGATGTAGCTTTCTCTTCAAAAATCGTGCGTTGCACAGGAAAATAAAAAGGAATTTTAATTACAGTTCCAAATAAATAGCCAAATAAATGTGAAATTCGTAACAATATTCTCTAAAGCTTTAACGAATTTTTCATTAACGAACTCAAAGATTTCAAAGTCAGCAATACCAACGTTGTACAGAAAAACATTTTTATCTCCAGCACGTGAGAGCGTGTACCGAAATTTCTAAAGATATGCACAATTTAAAATTATTTTGCGATATTGCTGTTGAACTGAATTTTATGGTTTAAGTGCAAAGAACATGGTATTTAACAAATAAAGGTAACGCACAAAATGTTAAATAAACGCCCCTTTGGATGTAATTAAAATCTGAAACCTTTCAGATTTTTTTTTTTTTATTTTGCAGTAAAATCAAAAAATAGTTATCAGTCATCTAGGCTAACCATTTAATGTAACTATATTCTCCCAAATACTGTTGATTATTGTAATTCAATTTTTAATTATTAAGTTCAGTTTTTACTTTAGTAATTAACTAATTATTTTAAAGCTATTCATATAATTTAATGTGGCTTCTTTTTTCTAAATTTCTTATTAGTTAATAATACTTTCGAATTTCAGTGTTTCAGGTAATTTTCTCTGGCATGTTCCTGAAACTAATTCAAACAATATGATGACATACCATCACAAAATTTAATGCATATATTGTTTGCTCTTGTATACCGCTAAATGAATATAAAATACCTGAATTTATTTGAAAACGTCATTAAATAGCTGCAAAATGTCTGAAAAAAAAAAGACTTTCTATAATCCAGATTGGGCAGATTCTAATCTCAATCTTCAGTGGAGAAAACAACTCCTATTACAGTTATAATAGTAATGTTTTAGGGATTATATATACATACATGCATACATATATATTATATGTAATTGCCAAATTTTTGTGTTTTCAAGTGGTGCCATAATTAATTTGCCTCTCAGCACTGCCAATGCACAGTATGCAGGTAGACTGGAATTTTCTTAAAACACACCTGGTAAAGTCGGGGAATTTCATTCTCCTGTTTGAGTGGCAACCCTGAGTCAATCAAACAGGATATATGTTCCTGGTGGTTGGTCTAATATCTGCAGCTGGTGGTCATGTTTGTGCAATATATGGAACTGAACATTTAGTGGAAACAAATGGCATCACTTCAACCAATCAAAAGCCAAAAAGAGACAGATGTTGCTGAATGTGATATTCTGGGGGGGGGCTTTTACTGTTAAAACTGTGTTAAGTGCTCCTTTTACCATAAGATAGCTGTTAATTCACTGGGTAGATGACAAGTTCTTATGAATCAAATTTCTGAGCTAGCCATTGTTTTTGAAATACAGTGCATTACATAGTTTTCTGGTCCATAGTTTTCTGGCTTCCAAAAAGGGGCATGATAACAGCTTAAATAAGTTGAAAATGTAACTTAACAGTTGAAAACCCAATGCTAATGTCTAAGATCTTCCTTTACTTCATGTGCAAACTAAATTGATGTAGAACTAAAATCAGAAATTTCTAATGTAAAGTCACTTTCTGTTCTGAAATTGCTGCTAAAAGATAAGTTTTATTGACTTGAAAATATCCAAAAAGAAGTAACTTTGAGAATTCATCAATCTGAAGATCTATGTAAAGAAGATTTTATTTGAATTCTATAGAGATAGATATTTTGAGAACTGTTTTTTGAAATCAAAAAGGCATTGAAGAATCCTTACCTGCCGAATTACCTGACAAGCACAAACTTAAATTGCCATAGATTGAGCTAAGGAAATTTAGTGATGAAGCAAAGGAATATTTGACGTTTTGGAGGCAATTTTCAAAGATCCTTGAAAATCTGAGTATTCCATATGAAGATGAATTCCATTACCTTTTGCAAGCAGTTCTTCAGTCCAGTCACACAAAAGTGCAGAGTTTTCCGGCAATAGTGTCGAAGATTTGCTTGTGCATATACATAAGGGATCTTTTAAGCATGGTTAAACGCAAGCAGTGGACACATGGAGACAGATCTTCCTACCCTCTTCAGTAATTTAGAAACAAGGATTAGAGCTTTGGGAAGTATTGGGAAGAAATATTATGCTAAATCTGGTAAAAGTGTTCAAGCTATGATTTTATAATTTTAATACATTACTGTAAGGGTGGCCAAGCTTCCAGTCAGATGGAACTCATCATAAAATTTAGAAATTTTCAGACAGCCATATATATATTGATAAGATTGAATAAATACAAAGTAAAAAACAGTTCCAAACCTTTTTCCATTTGCACACAGATTGCAGCAGCAAATGGCAATAATAATGCAATATAAAGAATGAGAATACATATAAAATTCATCATATTTTCAACCTGAAATAAAACGCTTGCAAAAAAGAGAAGTGTAGTGGCAAAATGCAAGAAATAGGGTACCAAAAATATGCCAAGACCAAAAATGAAATTCAAAATTGACATCTTTAACTGCATAGTCATCAGGGGAAAGGCGCCACAAAAGAAGTAACTAAGTAAAACAACCTGTTTCTGAACTGACAAAGACACAAACAGTTTAAAAATAGTCTTAGAAAACAACGAAACTCGTCTGTGTCCTTATCAGTCCAACCCTTAGAGGCCGCAGTATGCAGTGCAGTGAAATTTGTGTTGGAAAAATGAATAATTTGTAAAAGACAAACCTTTACGTGGATTATAAATCCTAGAAATCCAATAATTATGAAAATTAAGTTCAAATGAAGTATTAGGTCACTTCAGACTAATCTGTATCTTTGTCAGTCCAATTCTTAAGAGTTCAGAGTATGCAGTGTGTAATATACACAGTCACACACATTGACGATCCATGACATTATGACCATGCCCACATTTTTCAATAAACTCATGTAGACAATGTGGATGGTACGTGAATAAGTGGGAATGGTATTTAACTGCTGCTGGAGAAGGTAAGGAATCAATCTTGGATTTGCTGTTACGATTGGTGGAAAAGTGTGTCGGTCTGAGCGAATTTGATAGAGGGCAGATTGTAACGGTCCGATTGGCCCCCATTATTGTAATGGCCCACCATAGGACAACATGACATCATGGTTCCGGGTGCAATTACGCACTATTGCAGGTCATCTCTAGTTCATATCCAGGGCACTATGATGGCCTAAGGATATGTGAATGATGTGCTGCGGCCGATGACAGTCTCCTACCTTCAGAAAATGCCCAATGCCCTTCGTCAGCAGACAGCTCCTGAGCACACACTGCTTGCATCAGCCAGTGTGCTCTGCAAGGTGTACAGATGCTTTCCTGGCCACCGCTGTCTCGTGATCTCTTACTAGTCGCACACATGTGGGATGCGATTGGATGCCATTTGCTGACCCTGCCGTTGCCGTGTTCAAAAGACGTGCTGTCGCAAACAGTTGGGAGGGAATGGAGAGCCATTCCTCAGGTCTCCGTAGTCTCGTTGACTCCATACCTAGATGTTTTGCTTCATGTATTGCCATCCAGGGTGGTACTACAAACTACTGAACCGATGCTGTTCTCGCTGTGTATTATCTATATCATTTTGAAATAAAGATCACTTGTTGTTCGTTATTGTCTCTCTCTGTTTGCCGAGCTTCATCACTTTCTGGCAACTTCTTGGTGTTGCATTTCCAATGTCGGGTTGTGTAATTAAAAAAAATTGCCTGGATGGTTATAAGTTATTATGTTTAATTACTATATACGCTGAAGAGCCAAGACATAATGACCTCCTACTCAAGAATGGATTGTGTGACCTTTCCCTGCAAAACAGCTGCAACTCGCCTTCGCATGGATGCCACAAGTTCTTGGTATATGGCTGGAGACAGATTGTAGCAAATGTCTAGCAGTGGTCACATAAAGTTGATAATATTCTGAGATGGCGGTATTTGAGCTCTGAGCTACCGCTCAATGAAATGCCAAATGTGCTCTATTGGGTTAAGATTCAGTGAATTAGGTTCTGTGTCCATACTGAGTTTCATTACTTCCTGGCCACTCATTCTTGGTGTTGCACTTGCAATGTTGGGTAGTGTATTTTCTTCAACATTCGCTATAGAGCTGCGCATTTCTTATCATTCACATAACTTGATGACATAGTTTTCCCTGAAATTTTCTTAATTTTGGGGCTCATTTCTTGGTGGCTAATGTTTAGAGTAAAATTAGTGAATAATTTTAAATAAAAATGTTGCAGTTATATGCACAGCCTTTGTCTAGAAGTGACAGTATTTAGAAAAAACATAATAATTTTTACTAATTAGTAAATTAATAAACAGTTGAGAATTATAGAATAGTTTATTACTTTTAAATTAAAACTTCGTCAGTGTGACGTAGACTTTTGGAAATATTTAATCCCTTTTTAGGTTTTGATTTAATATATATATATATGTGTGTGTAGGATGAGGTTAGGCTTAATAACGAAGAAAGATAGTGGCGTTAAGTAGCTTTTTTAATAATGAAATAATAAGCATGAGAATGATATGTACAGTGAATAGAATGAACGGAAGTAAGATGAAAAATAAGGTGGAAGTTTCAGTTCAGATAGAGCAGCATTCCTCATTAAAGAAATGAGTCGTCGAACACCATCATCGATGCTTCCTACGCAACGGCCAAACCTCATCTCGCTGAATCCTCTTAAGTTTCTCATGCAGCTTGAAGAATCATCTGACTGCTGCTCCCGTTGCCAGATGTGGGATGATGGGAGAAGTTGTAAAGACGAATGACCACACGGCCATCCTGCCTTGCCAGGCGTCCTCGCCTGGGGGTGGATCTGAAAAGAAACAGAAACAAGCAGAAAAAGTGAAAAGAAAAAAAAAATCAATGTCCGGGTGGCGAATGTTAACTTTGTGCACCACCATTTCATCTGATCAGCAGAGGGTGACTTGATAATGGGGCCTCTGTGGCGTATCTTTCGTACTTCATAACAATCAGATGGATGAACTTTCGTTGTCTCATAAGGACCGAAGAGTTTGGGACGAAGTTTAAGACCAAGTTTCAGTTCAAGTCGAAGGTTCAGTCCAGGTTGTATTGGCATCCGGTCTCCAAGTTTGTAATTGCAGGCAGGTTTACTAAGTTTCTTATACTGTCGTTTTACTTGCTGTAAATGGGGTATATTTCGTTGAGCTTAAATGCGTAATGCAGCTTTTCCATCACCTTGCTGTGTGAGCAATTTCATTTTCTTTGAATTCCGTTTAAATTTTCTTCTATTGTACTTCCAGCCCCGTTTCTTACGTTTCTTTGGGCGTGAAGCGGCTAAAGAGTACAGAACAGTAATTTTTCTTCCAAGTATTTCAGCATTCTTTGTTGCTTTAAAAGCTTCAACTGCATCATTTTCATGTATGTAAGTGATGGTAGCATTTGATGTACAGGAGAAAAATTCAAAGTTATCCGAGATGCTTTTGGAAAAATTTCAGCGATTTGAGAAATTGTAGTATCCCCTGGAATGTCAGACAGAAATAGTTTCGTTGGATCGTATGTCCATTCTTTCTGTTCCTTTGGATCTTTTTTCAGCATAACTACATCTAAAATATTAGAAGAGAAAGATTTGATTCCTTCTGTAGTGATCAGGTCTTCTGTAATGTTGAAGTCTTCTGTACTGATAATGTCTTCTGTAGTGATATCAGTAGACAAATGTTCCAGAGAGAGAGTCTTAGTACCTGTTACTTCATCATCAAGAATTATCTGTGAAAAGGGAAATATTTCAGTTTTTGGAGTTTCTGCACTTTTAGCAGGTGTTTTCTCTTTTGCTTGTTCAAAACATTCTTGTTCAAACTGATTCAGCTTATTTTTGGCCGTTTCTTGATTATTCTGTACGCTTTGTTCATCATCAACATCGTCACCATCATTAGCTTCATGACTATCATCATCTTGGTCAGCATCATCTTCATTAGTGCCATCATCATCAGCCTCAGCTTCACGATTGTCATCATCATCATCATCGTCAGTATCACGATCTTGATCCATGCCGTCATCTGAACCAATACCTGTAGCGTCATCTTCATCAACATCACTGTGATGAGCTTCATGATCGTTATCATCATCATCATCATCCAAATCCAATTCCAAATTGTCATGAGCATCATTATCATTTTTAACTGTTTTCTTCAACTGATTTTCATTTTCTTTTTGTGCAGGAAAAGCAACTTTAACTGTATGTAGTGTGTGAGGAGTAACGATATGTTGAACTTCCTTGCGAATGTCAGAATTCAAGATGTGTGAATGATCAGATGGAAATTGTTGATCATCAGTAACATTAGCAATGTTTACAAAAATTTGATCATCATTACTGGTGCATAAATGAATACCGTCTTTATCAAATGTAAATTCAGTTTGTTGCAAAACGTCGAGTCTAATAATCGCATCAAGAGTAATCATGTCATCTTTTAGAACATGGATCTGAGCAGGTAAAACAGTGGTTTGAATTTTAATGGAGTCCTGAAAGAATCCAATGCTTTGAACTGTGTCTCGGCCAATTCCTGAAAACATTGTTTTGGAGGGATGCAATGGTGGAGAACCTATTTTGCAGTATGTTTTCTCATTAATTAGCGTTGCTTGTGATCCACTGTCACAAAGGGCAGTTAAGAGGGTTCCTGCAAGTTGAATGTCAACATGCATAGGGTGCTTAGAAAAATTTTGGGTGGAGAGTGCATGTACAGTGGTATCAGCCGCAGAACGTTTAGGAGGAGTTTCCGTCGTAGAGCTTCAAAGATTTCTGGGACAGTCTGCATGAATATGATCATACTGTTGACAGCCATAACAGAATTTGCCGTTATATTTATTTGGACAAGCATTGCTTTTGTGGCCTTTTAAACCACAAGACTAACAGACTGGCAGTGTATTTGGTGTACGTTTATTATCAATTTTAACATTGGAAGGAGAATTTGTAAATTTCGTTGGAGTATGTTGCTTCGAATGTCTTGAATTGTTAAAGAGTTTTTCATAAATCTTCAGTTTTTCTCTAAATTCAGGAACGGATTTACAACTGTACAAAATTATTTTATTGTTTGATGAATCAGGAATACCATTTATAACATATTCAATCAAAGAAGAATCATCCATAGAACCTTTGTGCGCGAGGTCTCTCATAGCTAAAAAATATTCCTGTAGGGTTTCAAATGGTTTCATGTGACAAGATTCCATCATTTTATGTAATTGAAGGCTATAAATTTTATCCGAAAATTCATCTAATAAATGGTGTTTTAATTTTTCCCAATTAGTAATTTCACGAATTGACCTTATTAAAGTTAAACCTGGACCTGTAAGACATTTTTTAACAAAAACTACTTGGTGTACAGGATTCGTGATTTGATAGAGATTAAAAATATCTTCTATGTCAGAAATAAAAGTTTCAATGCTGTAATTATCCCAAGAGGAAAAGGGTTTGATCAAATCAACAATATCTTTTAAGCCAAAACATTGAAACGGAACAGTCTGTGTTTGTGAAAGCAATAAATTTCCAGGCTCACTATTAAGAGATATTTTCGCCTCCATTTGTTTACATAAAGAGTCATCCGGAGTATGATTAATATTTGTTTCGGCGATGCTGGGTGAACTTTGCACCAAAGCTTCTTCTTCAAGGTCACTGTGGTCAGCGGAATCCGATTTTAATAATGAGACATCAGCAAGATGTGTGAGAACGGTGTCAGCACACTTATTAATATCCGTAGAAAATTCTAAATACAGTAAGTTACATGTGGCAATTAAATCTGTCAGAGAAAATTCTTTTATAATTTTTGTGTTTCGTTTCTTCAAAGTTAAATGGTTTGGGAAAACCAGAAAAATTGCGTAACCTAGCACGATTCTGCCGATCACCATCGGAGCCAAAAACAAAGCGATGTAAAAGCTTGATATGCTGAGTACTGGCGGTTTTTAATGACCGTGCAATGTTGGGATAATCATTAAGTGTAGCCATAATTTGTTTCGTTTTTACCAAATATGAAATTCACAAAAATGGTTTCAGAAATTATCATAAGATATTTTCTTAATATTTCTTATTCTTCACAATAATATTAATTCTTCATAGTATATTACACAATAACTATGATATTAAAATACTCAAAAATCATAAATGAAGTTGTGAACATATGATTCAAACAAATTTGTAAAATATATCTTCAAACACATACGAATATACGTTAGGAAGATAAAATAGAATTTCGCATTAAGATATGAAATCAAAATTAATAACTTCAAATACTTATGAACTTCATATAACAGTTTACAGTCCTAGCAAAATAGAGGCGTCACAAGAAATAAGAAATTTTTGTATCAAATTCAAAAACGAAAGTGTTAATTCTTCAAAGTGGTTTTCATAATACATCACCATTCTTTAAATATTCAGCAATGAATTTTCAGCAAAATCAAATGTCTTTAGTTTATTCATTAAACTTTATCAAAACTGTTTAATTAATTGTCATCAACATCAAATTCGAAAACGGAAGTGTTACTTCTTCAAAGTAATAATCATTCAACAACAGAATGAATTATCATCAACATCAAATGCCTTTCGTTTCTTCAAATAAACTTCATAAAAAGGCGTCATCAAATATTCATCATAACTTGAAAGAATATTAACTTCATCGAAAATTAGCTGTACTTACGTGCTGACGAATCACAACAACTGGAATCTTGAGATATTCCATAGGCTTTGAAAGAATTATTAATTCCACAGTATTCCATCATTTATAGTTCTATAGTGGTGCAGTGGTGTCTAGGGGTTTAGTTCAAAAGGTGTAAGAGTTCGCTGGGCCGAGCCGCCATGTAGGATGAGGTTAGGCTTAATAAAGAAGAAAGATAGTGGCGTTAAGTAGTTTTTTTAATAATGAAATAATAAGCATGAGGATGATATGTACAGTGAATAGAATGAACGGAAGTAAGGTGAAAAATAAGGTGGAAGTTTCAGTTCAGATAGAGCAGCATTCCTCATCAAAGAAACGAGTCGTCGAACACCATCATCGATGCTTCCTATGTAACGGCCAAACCTCATCTCGCTGAATCCTCTTAAGTTTCTCACGCAGCTTGAAGAATCATCTGACTGCTGCTACCGTTGCCAGATGTGGGATGATGGTAGAAGTTGTAGAGACGAATGACCACATATATATATATTTAGAAAGGAAAAACGAATTGTAGGTATGGAAAATAATGTTTGAAGTAAATTAACAAGAATATGAGATTTTTTAAATCATGTAGTTATTTTTAAGGCTAAATAAATCAAGTCTTTTGCTCTGTATTCTGGAGAATATGACATCCTGTGATAAAAAAATTAACTTTCTTACGACAAGTTGATTTTATCATCTAGATAGAAAATCAAGTATGCTTTTTCTTTTGATATTCATTATCAAACTAATTGTAACAGAAATTCATTTAAGTAGGGGGAAAGAGCAGTAATTTTCTACAATAATGTACATTTCTTCACTCAAGTTAAGAATAAAACAGTAACTAAGAAAAGAACTTTTTTGTCTTTGGTTGTTGACCCATATGCTCTTTGGAAAAGAAACAAGTTATGTGCCAAGTCTGTTGTGGAGAAACTGAAATTAGAATCCAGGAATTATTCATAAATTAGCTGTCAGCTTACCAGTTTCAGCATGAAAATCTTGCATACATATACAGTGGTGATGTACAGAGATAACATCTAAAAAAATTGCTGCAGCAGTTTTTTAGGTAGCTCCTTTTTGATGTGTCTCCCTTTTTATTACAAGTTGGATTTACTTTGTTTACAAATAATTTTGCCAGTTTGTCTTTTATGCTATCTTGTTAGATACTTCTTCATTTGTAAAAGTAGCAACGTGATAGGCAATAAATCACAGAAATATAATTATTTCTCTATTATTTATTTTGATGATTAGAGTATGTTACATATTTTGACATTGTTTGAAATATATGAACATTGTAGTTTTAAAAATAAAGATAAGTGTTTAAAAATGCATATTGTTGCATATTTCAAATAATAATGTTAAATAGGGGGAGAAATCTTGGTTTTCGTACCACAAACCACATTTAACAGTCCACATGTACATACTGAACTGCAATTTGACTATGGTATCTTACCTCTGTAGTTTCCTTGTATTTTTTGTAACCACAGAATTTCCTTGGATCTTATTATTCATTGTAAACGAATATGGGATTATACAGTTTGTTGATCAGAAGCTTGTCGTTTGTTGTTAATAACATATAGCTTCAAAAAGTACTAATTTGAAAGTACTCCAAATAATGGCAAACATAACAGTTAAATAAAAAGCACTCTGCATTTATGTAAAGTGAGTTGATTTTTGTAATTATATCTTGCCTAGGACAGATACAAAAGGGACAGGAAGCCGAAATTAAATCAGCTCGGGAGGTTTATGTCTGTCTGGAAATTACCTTGCCTGAAATCATTTTCTAACTGCTGTCCACTTGCTGTGTTAATGTGTTATAAATGTGCATCTTATAAAGAGAAGCTATTTAAGCTATCACCTTGACAGTAATTTTTTGGGAGGGTCACTGCTTTTGAATAACATTTTTAGTTCCACAATAGCTGTTTACTTATCATTGTTATTTACATAGTTTTCTGTACTACTCCTCAAAGGCAATGTTATTTACATAGTTTTCTGTACTACTCCTCAAAGGCAAACTTAGCATATTGTATTATTTTGAGCTGTACTATTATTTTGTTATTAATTTCCTTTCATGCAAAACCATTTCTTTTTTAAAATGTATTCAACAAGGTGCAAGACACCATGACGCAATTCTCTAATTTAAATTTAGTTCTTTCTCTCAAAGTGCAATTTTTTAATTTGGCCGTGTTGTTTTAAAATAAAATTTTATTTAAAAATGTTTGATGTCACAAACATGTGCAGTTAAAAAATATTTATGTAAATTGGGAATCTCTAAGGGCCAGTTTTTAAGCTTTTTAATATTTTTATCTAATTTCAGTACTTTCCCCCCTCTGTATTAAATACTAGAAACATTTAAAAATTATATTTATAAAAAAGGTAACAGATTATTAAAACAGAATGCAATGTTATTAATGCTTTTAAAGCCATCATTAACAGCTGCTGCTTTTGCTAAGGTATGCACTTACAAAAAACCTTTTCAAGCACTACTTTGCTGCTAAATCTTTAAGAACAAAGTTGGAAGCAGAAAAGAAATCATTTTTCAAAAAAGCAAAAACAACTCCAGTTTTGGGACAAATTTATAAATTAGTTCATGAGGCTGAAGGGGAATCAACTAGTATTTTAAAATAAAGTAAAAATACTTTTCTTTTAGATAGAAAAAAATTTGAATTTAAAAGTAAAGTCTTATGTGATCCTTAAGTTATGACCTCCTGCCCTGTATTAATGTATGGGAATTAAATATGAGATGAATTGCATAGTTGTAATTTCTGCATATGAAGTTAATTCTATAAATACAGAGTTCCACAAGGATAAACAATACAACTGTAATCACAAATTGCTGTATGCAACTATATTAGCATATTTTGAGTGAAAGGAAAAAGGTAGCAAATATGTGTTGATATCTTGTGAGGATTGTTGGAATTGATCTTTGTACATTTTTTTAGAAAAGCTGTCTGTATGTTAGCCAGCTTTTTATTAGTACGATTTGGAATTCAAACCATTCTTTTTTCTTGTGTTAGCAACCCTTATCAATTTGGCATAAAGTTAATGTTTATAGTGGAATGTAATTGTCCTTTTTGTGCCCATTTTAATCTAGGCCTTAAAATGAGCACAAGACTGTGCAGCATATTGTATACTAAATTCCAGCTTTGAGTAGAAAAAATTAACTACCCAAGGTAGAAAAGTATGAAATGTCATAGGGTAATGTGGCAAGATTTTCAAAAAGACTTCATCAAAGACTGGAATTCACTATCTTTATTATAACTCTGATGAAAATTGTACATTCCATCTAAGAATTTGCCAAATAAAAATACATATAAAGTAGGCATTTGTTTTTTAGAGGTTCAACTGTATATCAGTTTAAATCTTTTTAACTCTGATTTAGAAGTTGCTTGCTTTTTTTTTTTAGTTAGTTCCAAAGTATTATCAATGCCTGTCTGTAGCAGCCTACAGTATTTTCTTCGCCCTCTCTTTGAGTTAGTGACTATTTTAAACCATTGAATTCTATTCTGTAGAATGTAATATGTTTTGCTGTAAAAGTTTTTTATAGTAATTTTCAGTGAAATCATTTTAAATTCGTTTTCTTCTTTAGTGTGTGAATATTGTGTTCATGCAGAATGTCAAGACTTCAGTGTTGCAGATTGTAAAGAATGTGCAACCTATGCCCCAAGCCGAGATCAGGTAAAAATATTTTCGATAATGTTAAATAAAAATTGGGAAAGAGAATTGTTTAATATCCTGAAATAGAATTTATATATTTTTCATTGTACTTAACTGTGCTTAAGTTTTCAGGTGTTTTTTTTTTTTTTTTTTTTGAGAGAAACATAAATGCTTATTGTATGAGGTTTCAGGAAGAAATGAAGAATTAAATTACAATCAGTAACACATTTGAAAATAAGTGCATGTAATTAACCAAATATAAATGAATTAACAAAATAATAAATGCACATATCAAATGAAAAACAACTTTTGTCTTTAATAATGGAAAATATTATTAGAGATGTGCATACTCTACAAAAATGATTAAAAATTTTTTTTATAACTTTTTCTTGGCTTCCTCATTATCTTTGAGATGAATTTTGAGCTTCTTATTCATATAAGCGCATCAATGACTCTAGTTAGCTGAAAAGAAGTATTTTGTTCTTGTGCATCTTTAATGCTTAACCCGTTACTTTCCTTGCTAGTTTCACTTATTTTCTTTTGACACCTTCATCATCATCTTTTATTAAATCTCATATTTTCTAAGTTTATTCTTCTTAGATATATAAATTTTCATCACCTGCAGTGAAAATTCAGCAGTCATTTTGTCAGTAAAATTATGACTTGGAGAAATCCCTTTGTTAATTTGATACTCTTTAGGATTGCCGTTTGTTTCCATTAAATTAATATTCATAAGTTTAACCTTCTGGATACACTTTTACTTCCAGCCTGAACTGATACATATAACAGGGTTTCCTTGCAAAATTCGCCTGACCGAAAGCACACGTAACAAAAGACCACTGAAGAAACCTTACTGTGTTGATTGCTCACATGGCAAAACTGATGGATGAAAATGCACATGAATAAAAACCCACACAGATAAAAGCTGTGTTGATTTTCTTTAAAATTATAGAAATGAAATATGTCACTTAAGCATTTTAATTTTTTTTTAAAAAAGTCTTTTTCCATGGCCTTAAGTACTAAATTAACAATTATAAATCATCCATAATATTTAAATGTTAAATATATATAACAGAACACGTATTAATATTATAGCAGCAAATGTACAAATAAAATATTAGTAAAAAATATGCAAACTTAATTACCACAGTTAAACTTACTATTTCACTGGAACATAATTAATATTATGAAAACTCAACAGATATGATATTTGAATGAACTAAATGAAGCTAAGCATACATTCTGAAATGTTGAAAATTAAAACATATGTTGCAATTTCTAAATATTTCTTTAGTACTTTTGCTAGGCATAGATGTTTTGTTGCCTACATGAGAAGGAAAGCTTAAGAATCACATGTCTGAAAATTACTGAATATGAAACTTTTCACTTTCTTAATAATTTTAAATTAATTTATTTTGTCATGATATTTAAAAACCTTCGGAATCACTGCTTTCAACATCAAGATAAAACTTGGTAACTGGCTGTATGTTGCGCAAGGCATTTTAAAAAACACCTACAGGCATGTTCTGTTATATCTTACAATGCCCCGTATATCAGATTTTTATGTTAAAATATTTCTAGATGTGAATGGTGTAACTGGTGCATTGGTTTTTAAAAAACTACTTTATATCCATTTCAGTCCATGCAGAATTTGGATATCCATTGGCTGACTGATGGATGAACAGTTTTGAGGATAAAATAAAATGCGAATTTTATCATTTAACAAAAACTGTAGTTTTGTTAAGATCAATAATAATAAGATGGAACAAAATAGTAAGCTGCTTCCAATCAGGAAGTTTTGAATGAGGAAATTTGCTGTTTTAAAGTGCTTTTCGGAATTTTAATTCTTTTTCCCTTCCCTGCTGTTCAAAGCAGTGATTCCATTTCGGATCCAGCAGGTGTTGAAATTGGCATAGTGCAATCTCAGTCGGGAGAAAAATGAGCATGCTTGCTTTTTCTTGGGAATTAGAATATTCTCCATTCCAAAACTGCCGTTCATCCCCCCCCGTGTTCCTTCTGGACACCTGAATGTTAGACATCTGGATTTCGGGATTTGTTCTATATATATATATATATATACACACACACACACGGCTTAAATTCTGCCAGTTCCAAAGTAAAATATGTTCTGTTATTTTATTATCTATTTTTGGTTTTGTTATTATGGATTTGTATAAACAGAAAGTACTTTCACAGCAGAACCAGTCAGTGCTCATAGATTTTGAAAGCGTTCGAATTCCTGAATGTGGTGCAGAATTCTTTTACCTTAGTGTTAGAGGATTTTGCTTCCATGTCATGGATTAAAGTTCTGTGGTTAAAGCCAAGTGACCTTTTGCATCATCGCTAAGATTCAATCCTTCGATGTTTTCCACGAGCAAGGCTCCGCTATAAACTCTGAAAGCATCGAACAACTGCAACCAATGAATAAGAAAAGTTGTGGCCTTTTGGATATAACAGGAACAGACATCTTGTAGACCTGGGGGAAAAACTGACAAACTACATCACTCGCGACACCCATGACGCCTCACGCCGCAAGTAAGTGTTAAGTAAGCCGAACTAGCCATGCCCGACGAAGAACGACCTAAACAGCCCACCAGTGCAACAATCAATGGCATCATCACGTCAAAAACATGGCAGCAAGTTGACCCTCCTCATTAGCATACAGTCTGGGAATAAGTGTATGGTTTCCATGTAGCCACTAATAGCTTGCAAATGTGTAAGAATCTGAATTCTTGAATCTCGCACGCAAAAGCTCTTTTTGCCTAGTGGTAGATGATTCTGCTCCTGTGCCACAGACTTGAGTTCTGTCCCCAAAGCCAAATGGCTTCTCGTATCGCACTTCAGATTTGACCAGTAGATGTCACCATGAGCAAGCCTCCGTTAAAACATTGAAAGCACTGAACACCAGCAAGCTATAAATCACCAAGGTCCTTTGACTGCCACAAAAACATTATCTGCTATGTGACATATTCATTCCTTCTGGGAGTTTATTCACATGTGCTTTCATTCATGTGCATATTTATTGCATTGGCAATCATCACAGTATTTTTGTGGCTTCGGGCTTTTGTCCAATAGGCTTGTATCTGGTCCCTTTTTAACAGATTGTAATGGCTTTAGCAAGCTGCCTATCGGGGATTTCATTGTTTTGTTGCAGAGTAATATGGCACAATAGGAAATTTTCATACTTAAACTGGAATGATTTACTGATCTAAAAGCTGGTGTGGCTACAGCCATTGAGCAAAAGAAAGTTTTTCTTCATTTAACTTCTACATTATGGCATCCAACTTTATGCATGGACAAACAAAAACTTCTATTTCTTTTTTTATGTTTTTCAGTCAAATTTAATCAGTGATTTCACTACAGTTACAGATACCATTATATACTATTATATGACTCCATTACAGCTATACAGGGATTGAACCAAAATGCCACCAAATGGCACCAAGTTGCTGACTTTTGGCAATTTCTCAACAAATTTGGCGACAAAAATTAGTCACAAAACCACGGCCTGTTTTCTGATTAGCGAATTAGCCATTTACTAAATGTTAAATAGACTTGCTCCTGCATTCTCATTTTTCCGACAGAACATCTCTTTAGATTTTCATGTTATATTGTACATAAAAATACAGCAATTTTACTAAATTTGTTTATATATGTACAAAATTCATAGCATCGCCGCCTTCTCAGGACTGCATGCCCTGGTATGGATAGGAAGCCATACCTATAACTAAGGAAAATCAATGCAATAAATACTAAACGAATAAATAAATGCATAAATTAACAAATTTATACAAATATGACCATGGTCTTTGTATAGTATTTACATTATATATACTATGGGGATTACGTACTATGTCCATAGAAATGAACGACTTAATAATTCCACAACTAAGCTTTGAGTTTGTCAGAAACTTTTTAATTCTTTATTTATTGGACAGCCAGTGAACAGAATTAATATTCTTGTATATTTTTGTACCCATACTTGAAATATGTCAGTGCCGATGCTATATAAACATTTTTGAGTATTTGCCTAGAATGGCCATTGACCTTGAATTCAAAGCTCAAAAGTCTTCACAGCAGTTAAACTGTTGTTTATCTTTTTGTATCAACCCGAATTTATTTCTGAAAAGTATTCTGCACCTATCAAAAATTTCACATGGTTCTGCACTCTAAATAAAATAGAAATCTGATTCATCATATTAACATTCTAATATTTCCTGCATTGATTTGTGTGTGGGGTGCAAACATATGCATTTGTAATTTTATCTTTGTTTAATATTTCAGATTCTATTCTTTTCTTAGGGTCATTACACTTTTGTAATTGAATTAATGTTACTCCTATTAATTTTCCTTCTGGATTTCGATTTCCAAACGTATAAACATTTCAATTGTTTTCTTGTTAGAAGTTTTAATTCATCTGCTAATGATTTCATGTTAAAAGAATGCATTGAACCATTATCAAATAATACCCTTGATGCTCTTTAGTCTATAAGACAATACATTTGTCACAGGTCAAGTTTGTAATAAAACTGAATTTGAGTCTTTCACCTGCAATGTGAGACAGAGGAAACAGTTTTTGGGGGGGGGGATTTAACTGTTATTCTCTTTTGCGTCAACACTTTCAGTTGGTTAATTTTAATCAAATGCTCTCATGATGATTATTAAATTTACAGTTTCTTCGTGAATTTAATTCTGATCTACAGTTTACACTCAAATGTAATTCTTGTAGGATTTAAAACAATAACATTTGACTTTCAGCTTATTTCCTCTTTAAGTGGGTGATGGTACCTCCCATTGAAATGAGTCTTGTTTTGCATCATAGAATGCACAATTAAATTTTACACTTGTTGAAAATGCAGTTGTTTTACTAATATGCGTAATTTTTTTTTAGTTGTGAGAAACCATCATATTTTACGATTTTTTGAATCGCATAATAAGTTGAAAGCTTCAAAACATTCTGATTCAGTTTGAGTTCATCTAATTTGAAAACTTCTAGTTCTGTTTTTGATTTTTTTCATATTGCATACTAAAGCTGTTTTGTCTGGAATTGATATCAGAAAAATAAATGACTAGCTTCCTGTAAGTAAATTTAAAGTTTCCAGTTATTGATTGAGGATGCATCAGCGGCTGAGAGGTAAAGTTGCTGAACATTGGTAATTTGATCCAAAATTCGAATCTTGGAAACGGGCTGGCAGCATGGGTATTTTTGTGGTTTTCTGCATGTATTTGAGCCAGTTTCCGTTAGAAAGTCCTCCACAAAGGAATTCCTCTCTTTAGGCAGATAACCCTTAAGTGCTTCACCATAATCAAATAAACCAACCAACCAGGTGTTGAAAATTTATAATTGATTGAAAATAAAGCCTTTATATAATTTTTAAGAGCTACAATATCATAAATGCACTTCACGGGATCTAGGCTTAGTAGCTTCGGCATATGATTCTTAATTATGATCTTTTTTCCTTCTTAAATGTTCTTTTAGCAAAGTGACACTTTTATTGTAATTTTCTGTCGTAACATCAAATCATTAAATTCCATTCAGTAGAATTTCTCCTAACAAATTTTTCAGGTATGAAATTTTTTCAACATCAGATAAACTTTCATTTTCATGAATGAAATTTTTAAACTGCCTCCAGAAATCATGCATTCCTATATCATCTTAACACTTTCAAGTATTCAATTTTGTAAGCTTCGTTAGTTATGATTGAAAAATAATGTAGTTCTATTACTAGAAGCATTTTCCAGATTCTTAATTATGCTTTAAATTTGTTTAGTTTTTACGTTCAAATAGATAGAAACTTTTGATTGCCATTTAATTATTTTTTCTGCTTATTCTTTACCTGCTATTTTAGTTTCAAGTTTTTGCTTAATCATTCACTCTGCTAGAATAAAATTCATTTAACTTAGCATTTTTATCAAACAATTCTTCATTTATTTCTTTTAATTTATCAATTTTGCTTCCATCCCTAATTGTTCATTTTGGAGAACAGCTTCTATTTTTGTTATAATTTCAGTCATTAGACTTCAGGTCATTGCCCATTTTTTCCCTTAACAATACAAGTTCCATAAACAGAAAAATAATTCTCATTTGCTCTTAGTATGAAAGCTGATTGGCAATATGGGCACCAAAATGTTAAGATCTTTGGAGAATAGTAATCTAATGACCCATGACTTCAATTTATATGGAGCTTGAATACAAAACGCAATAAAACATTTAATTTAAAAAAGCGGACATTTGCGTTCCCGTCATTGTAGGCCAGTTTCTTTCACACTAAATTGATCAAATGCTGTATGCGAATAGGGCTATCTGTACATCAAAATTCTCACAAATGACATTTTATCTGTCTAAAAAATTTCAAGCTATCCTTTTGAAGCTTTGAAGTCAGTGTTGCTTAGCAATTTGTTGACTATTTAGCGTTATTTTGAAACAAGGTCTGTTTACAGGAATGCTGTTTATGAGTTCTGAACAAAGTAATCAGGGAAACTGAGTCAGTATCATTTTTACCTTTTCATTGCTGTCTTATATTCAGAGTGTCTTTTTCCTTCTTTTTTTTTTTTTGATTAGTTCTTCAAACTTTATCTTTAAAATTAAAAACTGTTCTGAAATTTTCTTCCCCCTCCCCCCACCAATGACGTAGAATGCTTCAGACCTTTTTCTCATAATGTTAGAATTTTGATGTCATGCAGCATAATCTATTAAATTCCACACTGAGCCATATACAAGCACTTACTAGCATAAATATTGATGATTTCAGTGAAAGCAGTGGAGAATACCTTTTGTGTTTCATTGTCAAAGATGTGACCTGAGAACAACTGTGATGTTTAAACCTTAGATGAGTGGTGGTGAACCATTTGAGCTCAGCGTGTTAAAATTCAGCAAAATCATAACTTATGTATCATGCCGTATATATAAATCATACATCTTCCATCCATGCCATTTGTCTGCCTAGAAGACACTCAAACACACCTGATGTAAGTACATTTATCTCTTGCAACGATCTCACCATTGGAAGAAACAAATATTTTGGAATTAGGTAATTTTTTCTCTCCGTCGATGGCTCTGGAAATGTGTGATTCATGTCACCTAATGACACATGTGTCATAGGTTTGCCATGACTGCCTTAGATATAAGAATCTCACAAAATTACTGGAAGAATGTAAAATAATATTACAAAAAGAATTTCTTTTCAATTTAGTCCCATTTTTAATTTTGAGTTAAGAATATGCACTTGGAATTTCTTAAATTTATATCTTAGGCTTGATTTCAGCATTCATCTTGAAAACTGAAATCAATGAATAAAGTGTTAATCTTTTCACTTTTTTCCTCCTGTTTTGTTAGAAAATTCTGTCTAAGAAAAAAATTCGGTAAGTAGTTTTCTGTGTTTGCTATCAGAAGTCTATGTTATGTGAGGTAAAAAAACATTGATTTCCGATTTCAAGAACACTCTATTAATAGGGAGTGACCTTTAAATGAGCTTTGAGTGTACTGGTTTTGAAACTGTTCAAGGAATGGGGATAGAGGGACTACTATAATTTATTAAACAAAATAAATAATTTTAATCAAAATGTAGGAAAGTAATTCGTGTTGAACATGAGAATTACTTTATTGTCCGTCATTGAAATTTCCAGCTCTTGTCTTAACTCTCCAAGCATTACGGTATAGCCCTGAAATTCCAAAGTTCCTCAGAATGTCATGAATAATTTGTCTTTTCTTAATTATATTTAAAAAATGTTTCTTCCAATATATATCCAAATTGAAATCAGGTAAATTGAAAGCTGGCAGAAATTTTCTTGTGTAATGAATAAGAAAGCCAGCTTTCTATGCAGAATTATCTATCCATTACTCTGAGACGATTAAATATCTTTCAGGTTTGCAGCTGTAAAGTGAGTGATATAAATAAAGAATTTTGTTTAATATTTGGGATTATTTCATTTTTCTACATTTTTAGTAAAATTGTTGTGTAGCTAAAAAGTGAATGAAAAATTGTTAATAGGCTCCTTTCAACAAGCTTATAGTAACAAGTGAATATAGGTTGTCTTCCTCTGACCACCCTAACAGAGTAACAATGCAGAATAAAATGTCATTAGTAGTCATTCTTCTCAGCATCTTTAGCATGGTTTAAATATCTGAAATCGTTTTCAGCCTCATTGGAAACTCAGTTTCTTCAGAAGTAAGATAGCTTATATCAGTATGACCCTGATTTAGCTTTTTTAAAAATCAGTAATGCCAGTTTTGTGCAAAACGTTTTTGAATTTGTCGTACCTTCATTAAGATAGGATCTTTTAGATGTTATATGGTTTCAATTGCCAAAGTAATCAATAAACAGTTGATTTGTTCTAACAGCAAAATTATAGTAAGCAATAATCACAGTTAGATAAAATGAATGTATAAATATTTGGAATATTTTGAAGGGGTAGGAAAAGGTATGTGACCTCTGCTCTAAAAACGCATCCTGCCATTTGTGGGTTTCAAAATGAAATATAAAAAACCTCAATTTTGGTTTTGAGTTATGGTAAGAATCGTGTTTTTAACTGTATTCAAAGTTTGCATTTTTACATACAGCAAATAATTCTTATGTGAATTTGAATAGGCAAAAGTTATTCAGTATCATCATTGGAGAGAAGGAAATCTGCCTGGAAACTCTAAATGCCAGCTTTGTAAGAAAACCTGTTGGTCATCTGAGTGCCTTGCTGGAATGCGTTGTGAATGGTGTGGCATGACGGTAAGTATTTACATGTTTTGTTTTAAGAATGAATTGAAGACAGTGCTTTTTATGCCTTGCTTTTAATATGAAATACTGTAATAATTTTCTATCAATCTCCTGTTTGGCACAGCTGTCTCAGGAAACACATTTAAAATAAATGTGTGCTTGATTGGTCTTTAACAAAAATGGCAGGCTAGTTTGACTCACACTAGTTTTCAAAGTTTCACATGGTTACAAATAAGAATTCGCTTCTCGCCCCACTTTGCTGATACAACAAGTGAGATTAGTTTTTCGCACTTTGGCATCTTCAGAGCATGCTTGGTTGTCAGGGAGATATTTTGTCTGTTATTTGGCTACATTAGAGCTTTTATATTATTGTTTGTGCTATATATTAGCCTATTCAGGATATGTGTTAAATGCAGAATTGATAGTCAGCATGCATCATTAATGGAAACTGTGTAAAATGTTTTGATTTCTCAGTTCGTTTAAGGAATCACTTCGATAATGGTAAGAAATTACATTACAGATGATTTCAATGTATTCAGTATATGCACATGAACAGAATGCTCCCAGAAAATGCAAAAAGAAAATATTTTGAGAACATATTTTTCATACACGTAGTTAAAAACAGTGGTGTAGAAAGGCTTTTTACAAAAGAAAATCAGTTAAAGGAAAAAAGTGATGTTTATTGCAACATGATACACTTATAAAACATGAGTACATAGTATGCTCAGTTAGTTGTAGAACCACCATTGGTGTCGATACAGACAGCATTGCATCTAGATACAGACACAAAGAGTATGCTGATGACTAAATCTATTGCAAAAATATTGTCTGTCAGAAAATGTGTCACCCCTTTCTGGTAGAAAAGGTTAGCTTAGGAAAACCTTCATTATTAAATACAGGAAATGAACCCTTGAGAATAAGACAATATCATACAATATTAGCTAGGGAATTCTGGAAGTCTGTATATGGGAAAAATTGTTGCTCTACTGTTAAAGGAATGATATAGCTTAAATTTGTTAAGCTTGTAATTAAGCTATTTTATTCAAGGAGCTTGTTATCAGTTTGAGAAAGGATATAGCTTGTATCTAAGGTATATTCTTTCTAAATAAAATATGTCTTTTGTGCACCTTTAAATTAAAATCACTCATGCTGACTGCATGTGTGTTTTTGAAAATTTCTTTAGTGCAACATGAATATAAGGCAGATTTCTTTAGTCCTTTCGCTTTGGTAGATAATGCTTTTATATTTTGCTATATTCAGTTAAAACAACCATCAGCTCTTAATTTACAAAATGCAGTTCTGTGGGAGAAGAAAATGGGGTAACCTGCATGTAGTCCATCAATGAAAAATGCTGGCAGTTATTAATTTAGCTTGGAAACATATTACAGGCTAAAAATAAAGGAAAATTTGCATTTTATTTTGTGAGCTTATTTGTGAAACTATCTGAGAAATAATTACACTTTATTAGATGAGTTCAGATAACATTTTAAGTTTTTGTTATGTACCAAAAATCAAATATTTCATAAGTACATACATATCCATGTCAAGCAACTGAAAATGTATCTGTGTATTTGTGCAGGGCATGTGCACCTGTTTGTGTGCTATGGAATTGATGCATATGTGTATTATGCAATGGTTTTGCAATTGTTTCCCAGTTTATGACATAACATTAAAATAAGCTTTTCACGAAGAGCTAGCATTTTTTAGTTAGTTTAATTTGGACAAAAAGGTATTGTAATTTGTACTAATTTTTCAAAAAATACTTTGGCAGATTTTCAGTTTGGAAATTTTCATCATATCCTAAGTTAAGTTTCGTTATGTATTTAATATCAACAAATTTACCGATATCTGCATTAAACAATCAAATAAGTACTGTAGCGCAGCAAAATTTCAATTAAAATGCCTTCTTACATGACTGCCTCAGCTACAGTTAATAACTGAAAACAACAAATAAAATTTCCTGGAATTGATTTTTGAAGAACAGAATATGTGAAAGAAAGTAAAACATGATTTTTTTATTTTATTTATTTTTACAACTTTTGACATTCTGAATCATTTAATTTTAAGGCAAGTTATTTTAGTTATTTCAATGTGGAATCACCATTTAATATCGTTCCAAATTAAGATTAATGAATGAAATGTTTTAAATTTTGGATATGAGGTTGCGTGGTTATGCTGTTAAAACTACAAAAAATTAACTGTGTATGAAACTTTTAAATAGCAACATAGTTTTGATCTGAAATGCAAGTTTATATAGCTATTTAATTTTTTAATAAGTACTGAAAGGTCTAGCCTGAAAAAAGAATCAAAACTTTAAAAAAAAATTTAATTAAAAGATTTTTTTAGCTTTGAATTTTATGTTCGAATATAGGATATTTGAAACAGTATAAGATTCTATAGCAAACTAGTATGGATGCAAGAAAGCTATCTCTCTCAGAAGGAAATAGCAAATTGAAAACATATTCAGATATGATATACTTAATTATTATTACATCTTCGTATCTGGAGGAAAGGTATATCTTTTATACGCTGCGTTTCAGAGAATTGAAAGCTCCATTATTCAAAGTAATTGAAGATTTTTAGTCCTTGGGGATATAATTACTGATTTGGGAAAAATCTGAACTGCTGCATTTCTTCCCGAAAGTTAATAGACTACATTATAGTGACTTTACAAAATTTGTTCCAACTCCATAGGCTGTTGCAAGCTATTTTAAACTTTCCTTAAAATTAGAGATGCAATACAAATTCAGATTCTTTATTGGTCAGCTATATTAAGAATACAATTTATTTTCATGCACAGGACACAATTTTTAGTAAAATTACATTGTGAAAAACTTAAGTGGCATAAAATTTGATATTTTTTTGCTGTACATGTGCATGCAGGTGCATGATAGTGAAATGCAAATAAATTTGGTAATACTGTTAACTTTAATCTGGGAATCTGATTTACAATGATAACTTTTCAGCTACAAATTTTTTGCTAGAGATTAATAAAAAAACTGTATTGATCTGTCTGAATTTCCAGTATTTAATACAATTTCTCTTGTACAAGTGCTGTTTGTATTTTTGGGTCTGAACTTCAAAGTATGTTAGTAAAATTTAAGATAATTTTTCTAATCACCATTATGCAACACAAATTGCATGGAATTGATGCAAAATCAGCATTTATTCTTTTGCATAACATGCCAAAAATATTTATCTCAAGTATCTTTTTATAGTTGAAGTTGCTTGGTATATTTCTTTAGTTTATACTAGCAAAGTTTAAAATACAATCAGTGAAAAATGGAAGAATTCTGCATTCATAAAAATAAATTACGGTAAAATAATTCAAAGCTATTGCAAGTGATTAAATAACAAAGATCTTGCTTCTGCTAAAGTATTTACCTTGCAAAATCGTTTCTCTTGTGTGGGATTATTTTACAGGTCTTTCTCCTAGGCCCATGAATCCTGGGCCTAGAAAATTGCAGAAACTCGGATCATGTGCTGTAAGTTTATTTTATCATTTGATACAATGAAAAGCAAAAATGTTAACTCAGCTTTGCTATGCCAGTTAAAATTACATTTCATTGAACAAATGGATTTGTATTATTTGTGACAAGCAATGCACAATGAAGTCGAGCTTATTAAAAATATTTTTTCTGATAAAAATGACCTTGAGAAGAACTTACAGTAAGAGTCCTGGGAAATTTAAATTACTTTATAGCAGAACTTCAGGAAACCAATTTAAGCGATGAGTATTGTATTTATTGTTCATAAAAGGAATCAGTAGGTGACTGTTATTCATATTTACCATCAAATCAATCTTGCATTGAGTAAGCCTCCAATAAGAATCTTTTGTAAGACCTATTAAAACAGATTGTTAATATTAGTTTAGTATTGACTTGCTGGCCAATTAATAATTTTTTTCCTTGTAATTTTGTGTAATTCAAGTTAGTTTTTTGTATTGTGACAAGTAAAGTTAAATATATTTGTATGTTATTTTTAAATCTAATACATGAGCATTGTACTTATTTCTTTTATTTAATTTAAAAATTAGAGGATATTTTATAGAAATGCAATTAATTTAAAGATAAAGGAAAATTTGACATGCATTTTCTTTCAAAATTAACAAAAATGGATAAATGTTTAATATTTATATGCTATTATCGGTCTAAGTAGTTTCTTAGCAATTAAATATAGCATTATACGATGAACCAAAGCAAACATTTTGGGCTACGTGCTCATAGTTATCGTTTAAGAGATCTATGGGGCTCCAAGAGTGAGGAGGCTGTCAGGTAACTGCATGGCTGCTTTAAGTTGGTGATGTTGCTTTCAAGGTTCTTGCCACCAACTGCTTGGAAGTGTCCATGACGCTTTAGGCTTAGTTTCTGCTGACTGCCTAGAAATAAATATCTGTACCCCTTATGCAGTATGTCTTCCCAATCATGTAAATCCACTCAAGTCATTCAGAGGGCTAATTGCCCTTATTTATAATTATTTGTATTGTTACTTTTGTGATATTATATTTTTGTTATGAAGTAATAAATGTTTTACTTGCAATAATTGTTGAAATACATCAAGAAATTTTTCTGTATTCATCTTATAAATAATTGTTCACATTAACTACTTTCATAATCATGAGCTGCTGTGAAATTTTGGTTGTTATAGACATTAATAAATGAGGATATGAGAACTCATTCAACTTAACAGCAGTAGTTCAAAATGAATCTTTAATAATTGCAATGTGAAATTTTACGAAATTATTTTTCGTAATTATTCTCATATGTTGTTCTGCTTTGATTTAATTCACAGGAGGTAGCTGATTTAAAGTATAGTTGTGTTGATCACTTTTTCAACATACCCATTTAGGCAAAGATTTTAATTCATAGTTATGTGAAATATCTGTTATTTGTACTGCTGGAACACAACTGTAGCTTTTTGCAGTAAGATGATTATCAGAATTATGTATTTCAAAAGATTGCTTACTCCCATTTCTATTTATCTTTTTTGCTTACTCTATTTCTGTTTTATCTTTTGTTATATTATTGCATACTGCGTGCAAGGATATGTGTTTTTGTAAAAGTACTTACATTGTTGATGATAAAAGTAATGAATAAAATAAAGAAGTATATGCAAACTGAATTTCAGCATATATGTGCTAGTTCTGATTCTTTCATAATTTTGTTTCAAGAATCAATCATTTGTGTGTTTGGAAAGCAACACTTCTTAATTAGGCTGCATCACGGATTTTTTTTTTTTTTTTTTTTTAATTAGTTCTTTCATTGCAGCTTTTTCTCTTTTAAACTTCATGTATAGCTAGATGTGCAGATTTATTTTTTTAGAGGAAACCAAATAAACAGTAAATACAGCATGAGTTTTCAAGTGCTTTTTCTTGAGCCACCGAAGGATTGGTTAATGGAATAAACCTATTGAATAGTAAATGAATGAAAATATGAAGAATTTTAATTTAAATGTTTTTATCTAATATGCATCTTAATATGTAGGTACATCTTTTAATCTGAAAATTAGCTTTTCCTTAAATTTCATTAAAATGAATTTTAAGTAAACTGTTCTAATTTTAGATTATTTAATGCATGAAATACATCGAGATGCGTGTTTTAACATTTTAAAACATCAATTTCTTTAGGCTCATGCTATTTGTTACAAGAGTTTACAAAATGAGTGTAACTTTGGTTGCCTGGAGAGCATTATGCTGCCACCTAGTTCTGTGAGCATTCCACGAACAGATGTCCCTTTAGAAACTATTATTGGTGTGGAAGTTAAAAAAAGAGATGCTTTATCTAGGATATGTATAAGTAAGATTTTGTTATGGTAGTTCTGTGTTGACCTTTTGTAAACACTTTAAATATTATATGTAAATGCACCAATAAACATATATATAAACTTCGGCATGATTTTTTAAATTCATGTTTGTAGCACGAAGTATATCAGAAGAATTTTCTCCTGGTGAATGTAAAAACAAGGAATTTGATGATTATCCTTCACCCAAAGAAAAGGATAAAGATGATGGTATGCGATGCTGTTATTGAGTATTTAAATCACATTTTACTTTGGTTAGAGCTAATTTATATATGTGTATATATTGTTTTGCTTTGAATATATACGTATATAATTTAAAAATAAGTTAATAATTTCCAGAATTTTAGTTACAAAGTCATTTTTACCACTTCATTATTACAAATTTGTTCTAATTATATATAACTATTTGTATGTATGTATATGTTATATGATGCATTGCAATCTTTATTGTTTAATTTCCTTCTTTTGGGGATAAAATTTTAAGTGCCTGTGGGCCAGTTTCATTTACTATCTGTTTTGGATTATGTGTAATTATTTATAGTGATATATCTTATTTTTACAAATAATACATATCTAGTAGATTTATAATAATGAAGCCTTTTAAGCTAAATATGATATTTTCTTAAACCTCTTCAAGATACGCTTTAAAGTAATTTAAACAGTGGCTAAAATGAGAGAAAGTGTAAAATTCATTATGTGACATTATATGATGATGATCGTTAATCATATAAAAACATATTAATATGTTTCTTACTTGAAATATTTGATTTCAGCATGTTGAGTTTTATTAATGAACCCAAATAGAAACTTAGATTAACCACTTAACTGTTGAGTTATTTTGATGATTTGCGTACATAAATTGTCAATTTTTTTATTGCAAAAATCAAATGTTTGCCACGCAATAAAAAAAATTTTTTAAATGCCACGCACTTTGAACATAAACCTCTATCCTTTGAAACCTTCAGCAAAGTGCTACCATCTATTGAACTGCAGCTGAAATAAACTTCTCACGATATATATTCGGGTATAACAATACGATGCACTCAAATAAAATTACCCCGAGCGTTACTCGGGCGTGACATTTTGGAACACCAGTGCTATGCTCGAGATTATTTCGGGTATGACAGTTAAAAGGTTAACTTAAGAGCTTAAAAATGAATTGCGGGCTATAAATATATTTAATTTTAATCCCAGCTGCTTCACAACTTTCTGGTCTTAGCTAACTGCTAAAACTAAATCACAAAAAAAAAAATCCGTCTTCCTGTATTTCGAATATTTTGTTTTTAAGGGTATATTAATTTAGTTAAATGCCAATAAACAAGATAAACAGTTAAATGTCAGTTACAAAGAACACCATGATAGAAGACGTTTCGACCAAAATGGGTAGTTTGAAATGCATAACAAATTATGAGAGAAAATCTATTTTTCCATACTAGTGGTTCCCAAAGTGATTCCTGTGGACCCCAAGCACTCATTATGATCACTGAGTGATCTATTTCCTTTTGAAATTATTGCATTATACCTTTCTTACAAATTAATGAAATTTGAATAAAATGTCTATCTGCAGTATCTTTAGGCTGCCAGACTCTCTTCCATGTTGAATTATTTAAATTATTGTTTTTCACTACTTCAGCGTTTTCTTTTGATATAATATGCTCTTGTGGAGAAGGCATGCTGATGAGATATCAACAGGGAAAATAACAGACTCAAACTTTTAAAAAAATTGTCTCTCATCAATTGGGGTTCCTCAACTGATACTCTTTTGACCACATATAGAACTTATGTCAAGCTTGTGTTGGAGTATGGAAATGAACTTATACCCACTGCCTCTAGTACCTGTCAAGAAGATTTTGACGCAAAATAAGGCACTTAGGGTTATTACTAGTACAGCTGGTTCCAGTCCAATTGCTGCCATAGAGATTCAGACTAGCATTGTGCTTTTAAAATTTAGAAGAGAAAAGCAGGCTTTAAAACTCCATGATAAATGTAAAAGATTGAATTTGCAACATTGGAAACAGTACTCCCCCACCACCCACAGACTGAAAGCAAACTAATCATTTATCTCTTGTTCTGAAAAACTTTGTACTTTATATAACATGATGCCTACTTCACTCTAAACTTTCCTGTTCGGCCTCTCTCCTCCTACTATTAGAGCTCCTTCTTATATAATATTGCCATCAGTATGCTTAAAGCTTTTTTTTTTTTTGCAAATTATAACTACAAATTGCCATAGCTCTTGGGTGGATCCACATTTGTACTGATGGCTCTGTATGTGAGGAAAATATTGGTGCCGGTTTGTACTGTAAGGGATATTTTGAGAAATCCTGTGCTGTTAGTCTTAATACTTCTAACTTCGATGCAGAGATCTCTGCCACGGGAAAAGCAATTTTAAATCTTCTTGGACTTGATACTAACTTCAGCAAGGCAGTTATATTTGTTGACTCCAAGCCTGCAATTATGGCAGCTGTCTCCTATACACCTAGTGATTACTTTCTTGTTGAAGAGACTGAGATAAATGTGTCCAAAACAAATTGCCTCTGGCTGGGAGCTTGTTTTTCAATGGATCCCCAGCTACTGTAGGGTGCCTGTAAATGAAAAAGCCGATCTTTTGTCTAAAAATGGCTGTAAACTACCCCAGCCACATTTTCCTCCATCCAGCCATCAGTTAAGTTCTGAGGTAAAGAAGAAAGTGGACCAACTCTTAAAACAAAAGTATAAACTCCTTTCAACTGATAAAATGTGAAATACTCATGCATTTTCCCCTATCCCAATGGACATGCTTCCTGCATTTATTATGGCAAATTTTCAACTCTAGACAGAATATGCATGGCTTTCTATATAAACACTTGCACTGCATTGGTGTAGTTGCTGATGTCTGCCGGGTGAAACCATGGACTTTCTTCCTTTGACAACTTGCACTACACTTGATTTTATGACTTTTAATTCTGACAACTTTACCAAGGCTAAATTTTATTGAGCTGCCAGAAGTTTCATGGCAGATATCATTACAGACTGATGTAGGAAAAAAAATCCTCTGCCATATGGAAGCATAGCAAATGTATAACAGCATCAAGTCAATGGTTTGATATTATTAAAACACAAGGAACATATTTTTTGTGGTTTAGTTTTTTAGACTTTTTATTTATTTATTTTAGTTTTATTTTAGAAATATTTTTTTAATCTAGGATCAAAATATTTCTTTTATTATTATTGAAGTCAGGTTTTTGAAATTTTTAATGAATTTATTGAATTTAATAAATGTGTTTAATATTTGCTGAATTAGCAAACTGAACTGCCTTACTTAAATTTCCTTCTAAATCAACCTAAAATTTAGACTTTTTTTTTTTTAATTAATGGTGTGATGGTTTTCCTTTGAAATTATTAAGGAGTCCAAAAGCCCTTCCATTTAAATCAATGTATTTTACTACTGTTTATAAGCTATTTGGTGTAAATTCTGTTTTCTAACATGTGTATATCTAAAAATTTGCAAATTATGTTCAATCAAGTTGCAACTTTGTAGTCAGATGTGATTAATGATGCATTCTTGTAGAGGAGTCAAATATGGGATGTGACTATAGTTTATTAGCTTCAGTCAGTAAATGTCAAAGTATCGAAAACATGTTAACATTGTGTAATTTATGACTAAAAATTTTGTCTATATGACGTATAAACCTGCGCAACTTTTTTTGCAGTGAGAATATTGAATTTATACTTAGTGTCCTTCCTGCTGCTTAATTATTCTTTTTTAAAACTTATCTTGTCATATTTTTGTTCCTTACTTGAAAGTTCTCTCTTAAACACAGATAAAAAAAGTCTTTACACAGCGTGTTAATGGGGCTTTTGTGTAATGATTGCACATGTGGCAGAAATCCTGACTGCAGTGAGTGGTAGCATTCATCTTTTCTGCACAGTATGCATATGTGCTCTCAGTAGCATGATGATTAAAAAAACTAACTTTTTGGCCGAAATTTACTTCTTACTTCTCACATTTTTTGCTTGTTTGTGGCTGATGTCTGGCACCAGCTTGTGTGTGTTAATGTTTAAATATTTAGCCTCTTACGAGATGTGCTTTCCCTTTTTTAAATGTTAAATAAAGTTGGTTTTATTTACTACTCTGGTGCACCATACGTTGCAGCTATACCTGCTTTGAAAGCTACTTGCGATTTCATCCATTAATTCATTTCTCTAGTTATAAAGTCTTGTTGTTCAGAATTTACCCGAATGAAGCATGCTGCAGTTTTAACATGGTGCTGCAGGAAGTTTTAGAACAACATGGGATGGGTTTTGTGATTTCAGTGTGGTATTGTATCAGTATGAATGATTCTTAATATTTTGATGAAGATTTTCATCAATTTGTGTGTCGGTTCTGAAGCAATATTTCTAATTATCGGTTTTTTGAATTTAGGTGGGATTAAATTATTTTTTCGCATGATTGTTTTTTGAAATTTCAGAGTAGGTGTTTTTCAAAAAACAAAATGTTTTTATCTTATTGGATTTTTGAAACATGTTTGGAATATCTTTAAAGTCTACTTTTTAAAGAAAATACTTTTTATCATGCGTTCCTGGCGTTCACTATAGTTGGTTTTTCCTTATTCACATATGTACAGTATATTTTTACGAGGTGAATATTTTAGGTTTTATTAATATTCATGTATTTTTCATTCTCATGTGTATCCCTAATGGTTATGGATATGTGATTGGCCTTCTACGATGCTTTAGTATTGATATTTTTCTTGTAGTTGCAATTAGAATCTTATATCTTTTGTAAATTTAATAGTTTCTTAACATTCAAACTACTACATTCCTACTTTTCTTAACATTCGAATATTTGTTTTTTCCTTTAGAATTAGCAGTCTTTTAATAATCGGCAAAGTCATGCTTTGGTTCTTTTCGAACTGTGAAAATTTCCTGTACAAATATTTTTTAAGTTTTTTTGGCTTTCTTTCTTTTTCCCTTTTTTATCTTTTCCTTTGTTTGATATTTTTATTTTTATACTAATAAATTCTCTTCCCGTTGCCTCATTAGAAATTATAAAGGTCTATGATGGAAATGCTTCAATGAAAAGAAGAATGTTCAGGACAATCAACATTTCCCGCAATGCAACTAGGGAGCAGATGGTTGTATGTATATTTTCATTTTATTCTATAATAGCGTTATTATAAAAAATAAGCAATCTGAATAATAAATTACTTAAAATACCCATTCCCCACAATTTAAAAATAACTTATTCCATTCAAACTGTTTGAAGTAATTAGCATAAATTATTGTTATAAAAATTACTAAGTATTCCACAGCCCCAAAAATAATATAAGAAGATCAAACAAAATAAAACATTAATATTAGTTACGTAAAAGCAAAATTTGATGAATGTGTAGTTTATGCAATGTAGTTTTACTTACCAAGATTGGAAAGAGAATGAAAGTGTACTGGAAGACTTGAATGATTGGAGCATGTGTGGAATGTTGGCAAGAAAGGAAATCATTATCATCTATCAATATTTTGTCTCAATTTATTTGCAGTTCAATCTGTAATGTTTGGATGATAAAAGTTTATAATCTGCTGTGGGTAAGCGTTGTTTAAATATGATATTAAGTTTGACTGCTCTAGATTCATGAATTTATCTGATATATGAGTCTTTAAAAGCATAAGAACATCCTTCAAGTCTTTGGTAAACCATGGGCATCCTTAAAGAGACAAAAAATGAAGCTTTTTGAAATTTTAATAAAAATCAACAACCTTTTCATAATTTTAGTTAACCCCTTTATGCATGTAATATTATTTTTATAATGTTTTATCTTAAAAACTCTAGAAATCAAATATTAGGATCCTAGAGACAAATAATACATGAATAAAAAAATCTACTTTTGCGCATTGATCTGTGGGTGGTGGTCGCGTTGTGAAACCATCACACATCTAGGACTATTGAAACTTAACTGAGGTAGTTGAGAAAGAAAACATACCCTTTTCTGTGTGCCTTTCCAATAAATGAAGAAATTTCAGAATTAAAAAAAAATTGCATTCAGGAATTGGCATTACATGTAAATTATTTACATTATTTTACGGAGTAAATTGTTTGAAAAAATAAAAAATAAACATTTTTGTAAAATTTTTGTGAAGTGAAAACATTAGAACATACCTAAAGGACGTTTAGATAAATGAATTATAAAAAAACTCAGTAAAGTAAGGGTAAAAAAAAAAATGTCGAAGAACAAAGTTTTTTGTGAGACTGTGTGAAGCATGTTTTGTCTTTTTAGTACATGCATAGACCAACATTACATGTTTTGCACATGTATCTTGTTCTATGATGTTTCTTCCTTGTGCTACAAAATGTACGACACCAGGATTTGCATTTTAGTGCCATATGTCCTGTGTGCTTTAGTTTCTTTTCGTCTGGCACATGAAGTTTGTGGTATTTTATGCTAATGGGGGCGGGGCTTGGTTTCGTTGACTTTGACATGAATCCTTTGTTTCCTATTCATATTTTGTTCCAAAATGTATATAAAATATTTTAAGTTTTAATAAAACTTATTCAGTTTCTATTTTTAATTATAGCAAAATATATTTACGTTATATTTAAGCCACACAAAATAATTTATAAAATCACAATACTAGCATAGGAACCAAGCACGTTGAGCTCAGAGATATATCTCTGGAAATTAAAGACATTTTCATTGGGCAGGTGCATGTATTGTTTAGTAAAAATTCTCTGCTTTCAGAGCCCCTTATCTGTAAAAATAAGCACTCCTATTTGAAAGCAACAAATGCCATTGTGAAGAGCAGTGGTTGTGCCCGGCAGCAAATGCCATAAATATACATACACTGGTGTGCAGAAATTAAGGACGAAGTAAAAAAATTAACATATCAGCTGAGCGAAGAGGCAGAGCGGACAGAAAGACCCATCAGGAAATTAAGTAAGGTGATGTACGGTAGCACATGCACAGATATGCAGGTAGACGTAATGGGGGAGTGTCTGAGTAGTATAAAGCATGTTGCCGGTGTAAGATCAATATTTCTGGCAAAGAGATTGCACGCCATATAACAGTTAAAATCACACCGAGTTGCTGCCTCAGCGAGAAATGGCGAATAATCAATCTGTTAGACAACATCTGGATGCTTTTACCCGAGGTCGAATCATTGGGAAGTTGGAGGAAGGCCGCAGTGTGACAAGTGTGGCTGCAGAGTTCGAAATTGCTCACAGCATCATTTCACAACTTTGGAGACAATTTCAAACTACAGGAACAGCTATCCGGGGGTTTAGTAGTGGTCGTCCACGAGGAACCGCACCTGTAGATGACTGGTATATTGCCTTACAGGCCAGAAGAAACAGGCGGCAGACAGCGGGAGAAATCGCTAGACACACAACACAGGCGACTGGACGACCGATATCGCGTTTTACCGTGGCCAGAAGACTGCACGGTGGTGGTCTGTTTGCACGACGCCCTGTACGGTGTGTACCTCTAACGCCTGCCCATCGGAGAAGGCGTTCTCTGTGGTGCCGGGAACACCGGAATTGGAGAGACAATGAATGGGGACGAGTACTCTTTACAGATGAGAGCAGATTTAGTCTGAGTTGCGATTCTAGACACATACACATCTGGACAGAGCGGGGAACACGCAATAACCCCTTCAACATCATCAAAAGGGACTGTTTTGGAGGTCGCGGAGTTCTCGTTCGAGCAGACATAATGCTTGGTAGCCGGACCGACCTTCATATCTCCCAAGGAGGTTCGTCACCTGGGACTGCTATTGCAACGAGGTTCTTCTTCCTTACCTGCGTCTTTTCACAAGGGCTATGGGTCCTCAGTTCCTCTTCATGGACGACAACGCTCCACCTCATCGCACAGCTATTATCGAAGAGCTGTTGGAGAGTGAAGATATTGAACACATGGATTGGTCAGCAAAGTCTCTGGATTTAAATCCCGTCAAGCATGTACGGAACTTACTAGGGAGACCCGTGGCAGCACCTAACTTATCGCCAGTAACGATTCCGAAACTGCGATTGGTGCTACAAGAGGAACGATCAGCAGTGTCTCAACAGCTCATTAACAACCACATATCCAGCATGCACAAATGATGTGAAACCTGCCTAGCAGTCAGGGGAGATCATATCCCCTATTAAAGACAGGATGTTTCTTGCTGGACACCCATCACAATGCCGGACACCAATCATATTGAGGCTTTCAGCCTCATTCCGATCCCTGCTACTTTTTCAATAAAAATTATGTTTCTTCCTCTCCTTCTTCTTTCAGTAAGAGTTACTTACATTACTCATGTCCTTATGTATTGGGGATCTTACGGTATTAAAAGTGTTGATTTGGATATCTTTAGTACAATGTTATATTGAAAAAACCGTCTCGTCCTTAATTTTTGTGCACTAGTTTAGTTGTTTATATATGCAGTTTAATTATTGCTATGTTCATTGTTTATGACAGAAATAATTATGTGTGATGAATAACTACTGAAATTAAAGTTGTTTGTATTAATAAAAGGAAGTTATTTTGTCTCATTGAAAACTAATTTTAAAAGGCATGTGATTTGAAATACTAAAGCCTAAAAAATGTGTGGTTCTGCAATCATTTTGTGTTATTTTGAGGTAAAAGATAAGTAATCAGTCGGTTTTCACTCGGAATTTCAGAAAGAGTGCGGGGGGAACTTGTATATTGACAGTTTTGCGGTGCGACCACCACTCGTCAAGGGGTTAAGATACCCAGTGCTAAATCACTGCATCCCTGTTTTTCAGTTTACGAAGTGGAGGTGTCTCATGAAATGTCATGGCCGACCAGCGGCCGTGTGGTGAAGTCACTGGACACTGGTAGTTCGGATCAAGGTTTTGATTCTCATGAGTGGGCTGGCTGCATGTGCATGTTTGTGGTTTTCGCCATGTGTTATGTGCATACAAGACGGGGTACCTTAGAAAGTCCTTCATGAAGGCATCCCTACCTTTAGGCAGATAGCCCTTGTGTGCTTTCCCATAGTAAAAAAAAAAGCAATCCAACCATGATGAATCCTGTTTTTCGTGATATTTGCATACTGTTTTCTTTCATATTTTACTTTTTCAGCTTTTATTTTATATTACAATTATACAGGTTTATTTTAAAATTTAACTGCATTGAATAAATTATTTTTATTAATAAAAAGCATATGTATTTCAGTGTGCTGCATTGAGAGCATTTCACATATCTGACGATCCTAAACATTACTACTTGACTGATGTGTATGGTAAGCATTTTTAAATGTTTTTTAGTAAGTGCTTTAATTTAAATATTTGCTTTATTCAAAGTTAGATTAGTCTTTGGAAACGATTCCAAACTTTTTTTACTGTAGGTGAGCCACCTGAGAAAGAAATAGAGGAATTTATGCCTGTTCAAAGTTTGACAAGAAAAGAAGGGAAAAGACCTGCTATATTATTGAGATATAGACCTCCAAATTCTAATTTAGGAAGTGTTAAAGTTTATCCTGGTAAATTTAGGTCTGTATTTTTCATGGTTTCAAATTTCCAGTTTATTAATATTAAATTCTAAAATTGCTTTGTTAACATATGAATCTGGAAAGTAAAGAAGGAATTCAAATCATAAGTAATATATAACATGCATATAAATAATTTCCTTTTTATGTTATTAAAAGTTAACAGAAATGTATTAAAAGTATAAATTGAACAGGTTGTTTGAAGGATGATTATTCAAACATAATCGAATATTTAGTATTAAAAATCATAAACGTTTGTTCATTTTAAATATCTACGTGACTCACCATGTCAGAGAGCAAAATCTTTTTTCTGTGAAGTTGTAACCTTGTTTCAGATTCAATAGCATTTCTCCAGTGCTCAAATCAAATGGTCTTTCAATGTCTAGAATTGTTCTGTCAGAAGTTTTTCATTTAGAAATTAATTTACAATGTAGACAATAGTTCTAATACAAAAATTTCTCTTCTGGAAGCAATTGAAATTGTGGATACAGTTTAGAAAACAGCGAAGCCAAAAGCGATTGACTTGCTTCAAATGTCCTGGATAAGGCCTGCATCTGAAAATGCTCTGAAAAATGATATTTAGTAGATGTTTTCAATTTAAGTAATACTCCATTTTAAAAGGTCTGTGTGATGAGTGATAAATTTGCCACAGCAGAATATTTAACTGATGAAAACAAAGTATGGGAAAAATCTAAAGAAATAGAAGCTACAGATGTTTATTATTCAAGTGCAATCATACTCTGAGGCTGTTTTAGCAGTCCAAACAAAATGTAGGCATTTTGAAGGAGCAGAGGAATCCAAATTTGGCCATTTCTAAATGAAATGGCTTTCTAAGACTTTGCATCTCTTTTTAAAAAAATGGATTTTTTTATTAAAGTAATAATAAATTATTCTTAATGATAATAACTAAATAGCATTAAAAATCTGAAAGGTTTCAGATTTTAAATTAGTCCAAAGGGGCTTCTTTTAAAACATTTTGTGTGTTACTTTTATTTATTAAATATCATGTTCTTTGCACTTGAACCATAAAATTCAGTTCAAGAGCAATATCGAAAATAATTTTAAAATGAGCATACAGGGTTGCCACGCTACCTGGAAAACCGGGAAAAGTCAGGAAAATCGAAAAGTGACCCAAAAAGTCAGGGAATTTAGCTATTTTATTTAAAATCTGGAAAAGTCAGGGAATTTCATAACGGCGATCCGCCAAAAAGCGAGTTGAGCGCCAATGTTGAAAGCGATCCTGTTCTTTGCGAATTATGTATAGCGTGCGCGTCATTCGGGCAGCTGGCATACAGCCAATTTTCTTAGCGCCAATCAGATTGTCTTTCAGAAAGGCGAAGAAAGTTTCCGGCATCTTTGTTTCCAGTAACCTCCCGAATCCAGGAGATGAAATACGCGTGTGAAATGGAAGAAAGAATTGAAGTTCTACCTTGTGGATAAGAGAGCTCGTTTTTCTGTTTTCAGTTTAAAAGTCTGGTAAGCTAAACTTTGTAATCTTTTTACATATTATTAAATTTACTTTTAATGTATGTTTACTTTGTTAAAATGATAAGAATTTATGCAGTGCATCTTTAAAGTTAAAAGAAGACTATTGTTGCTTTTTGAATCATATTATTGTGTAGTGTTAAACAAATCAAATTGAACTGTTTAGCTTTTCAACATCGTTGGCCGCGTGTATGTATCGTTATTATCGGACTTCGAAATTGCGCAAGAAAATCTGATACTTTATAAATTACATTTAAAAATATTGACTTTGTTTGGTAAATGCGATTTTTTTTGTCTGAACTCGGTTTTCCGTTGTTTCGATCTTTAAATAATTCTCATGTAAAACCTTATTTTTGAGAAATAAACGGCGGTAGAACTCATGGCCCAATTCAGGAACAAACATTGAATGTTAAAATGTTTGCCCATACTTCATGTGGTAAAAACAATCAATCCTCCTCCCGCTTGAAATTTCCGATTTTGCTGTGCCTTTCCCCCATGCTTGTATAAAACAAAATAATAACCAGTCATCTTGGCTAACCATTTAATATCACTATATTCGCCAAAATACCGTTGTCTATTGTAATTCACTTTTTAATCTTTAATTAAATAACTTTATATTAATGCTGTTCATATAATTTAATGTTACTACTTCCTTCTAAATTTATTTCTTGTTAGTTAATACTTTCAATTTGAGGCAGTTTTTCTGGCATACTCGCGAAACTAATTCTGGCATGATCACGTACCATTATGAAATTTAGTGCACATATTTTTAACTTATGTATGCTGCTAAATAAGTATAATGAATACTTGAATTTATTTTTAAATATTTATTTTATTTTAAATTTATTTATTATTTATTTAAAATTTTTTTATTTTAAAATATTAAATACATTTCTTTTTTTCCTTTAGCTCCAATATGTTTGAAAAAAAGAAGACATTTTTTAATCCAGATTGGGCAGATTCTAATCTCAATCCTCAGTGGAGTCCATGGTTGCAACCTATCGAAGGTGCTCCTAACATGGCAAGGTGCACATTTTGCCAAAAAATTATCATGCTTAGTAACATGGGAAGGAAAGCAATCGCAAGCCACATAAGGAGTGTAAAGCATAAGAAAATCATTTCTATGAAGATGAATTCGGAAAACTTAAAAAAAATTTTCTCCATAGAAAAAAACAGCTCTGAAACAGAGCAGCCTTTGGCAATAGTTGCTGAAACATCAAATTTAAACTCCTTCGTAACTAAGGACAAAGTTTTAGGCGCGGAATTACTGTGGGCTATGAAACTTGTTTGTTCACATGTTTCTTACAATGCATTTAATGATGCTGCTGTTCTGTTCCAGAAAATGTTTGATGACAGCAATAAAGCTAAAGCTATGACCCTGGGATGTACAAAAATGTCATATTTAGTGTCATTTGGTTTAGCTCCATACTTCAAAAAGATGCTCATTTCTGATCTTAAAAACACTGAAATTGTAATATGCTTCGATGAAGCTTTAAATAGAATTGTTCAGAGAGGTCAAATGGACCTTTTTGTTAGATTTTAGGACAGTGTGAGGAATGAAGTCAGTACGAGATACCTCACATCAATTTTTTTGGGACATGCTTCTGCCGATGACCTTCTGAGAAGTTTCTTTGAGGGCACCTCAGAACTAGATAAAAAGAAATTAATTTACTGCAAGTATCATTGGATGGACCAAATGTCAATCTTAAATTCCTCAGAGATTTTGAAAGAAAACTTAGCAAATAATAATGTCTGTCATATATTAGATATTGGGTCCTGTGGTTTGCATGTCGTTCATGGTGCCTTTCTGGCCAGGCCATAAAGCTGCTGACTGGAATTTAAGTCCATTATTTAAAAATATGCATAGAGTATTTAAAGATAGCCCTGCTCGGCGAGCAGACTATATTACCATCACTAACTGTACAACTTTTCCACTAAAGTTCTGTGAAGTAAGATGGTGTGAGAACATACCTGTTGCTGAGAGAGCTATTGATATTTTTCCATGTGAAAAAATATGTAGAATCATCAGAACTGCCAAAAACTGCATCAGTTGAAAGACTGAGAGAAGCTGTTAAAGATAAGCTTCTTTTGGCAAAAATCTCTTTTTTTATTTCTGTTGCTGGAGTTTTACATCCCTTTCTAAAGTCATTTCAGACAGCTGATCCATTGTGCCCCTTTCTGTATACAACTTTCCATAGTATGCTAAGTCATCTTCTCTCCGAATTTGTCAAAAGAGATATACTGCGAGAAGCAAAAACTCCCGAAAAACTGATAAAAATAGATGTTCTGGATCAAAACATTTATTGTAATGTTGCAGATGTGGATGTGGGTATTGCTGCTGGTGCGACGTTAGCTAAAAGTGGAGTGCCTGATCTTAAGAAAGAGAATTCAGAACTCAGTGCAGAATCTTTTTGGTTAAACTGGTATCAAAAATATTAGAAAGAAGCCCATTGAAATATAGCTTGGTTAAATACATTTCTTCGTTAGATCCTAAGCTCATTATGTCTAATGAATTTTTATGTGAGAAAAGGATGGAGAAGTTACTGCATGTACTGTATGAAAGTGAATGGATAAATTCCACAGTTGCGGATAAATCGAAAGTTCAGTTTAAAGAATTGTTATTCAGAAGTAAGGGTGTTTGGAAAGACACTTTTATTAATTATTCTGCAATGCGACTTGATCACTTTTATAAGGACTTGATTAATAATTCAGATTTTAAAGAACTTTGGAATGTTGTAAAACTAGTTCTAATTTTATCACATGGCAATGCCACTGTAGAAAGTGGTTTTTCAGTTAATAATGATATGTTGGTGGAAAACCTCCAGGAAACTTCTTTAACAGCAATGCGAACTGTTTATGATGCCATAAAAGTAAATGGAGGTGTGATGAATATTAATATAAGCCAGATCTGCCTGTGTTGCATATCATCAGGTACTCGAAAACGAAAGACTGTGTGATAATAAACGTAAAAAAATATTATTAGACAAAATTAAACCACAGGCACAGATTAAAATTTTGGAGTCAAAAAAACAAAAATTGAGCAGTGATGTTTCTTCAATTGACTTACAAATTGCAGAATTAAAACAAGAATTCTAATTTAGTGCTTATTTTTCATCAGTATTTTTTGTATTAATGTATTGTTTAAATATTCTAAATGTCTTTTTTATTTTGTTTTGAATCCTAATAAAAATTTAACATTTAGTTTATATTATGTATGCTTATATTAAGTTTTGCATTGGAAAAAAAAATGCTTTTTTAATCTTAGTCTTTCAGAATTTAGCAAGTGTTATAATAATACTGGGGTGATTGTTTGGCAATTATATGTAATTTAATAGGATAGATATAACTGGCCTCCTACTGCTATTTTGTGAACAATAACTTTCATTCCAGAATTTATCTATAATACTTTTAAAACCATACACCTATCAATCATGACATAATTTTATCACAATTAATCAGGGAGAAAATCTATGTTTAAAAGTTCATACATTGCATTGAAAAATCAACGAATTTCATTTCTGATTTTGTTTATTACATAGATGGAATGTATTGTAAGTATTTAATTTCTTTTGGAAATGAAAGTTATTGAAAATAACTCCTGTTATAGCCGTAATATTATTTTAGGGGGATATACTCTCTCTATACATATATGTGTCATATGCAATTGGCAAATTTTTGTGTTTTCAAGTGGTACTATAATTAACCTTTAGCACAACCAACATAGACTGGAATTTCCTTAAAACATACCTGGAAAAGTCAGGGAATTTGATTCTCCTGTTTGAGTGGCAACCCTGGCATATCTTTAGAATTTCCAATACACAATCTTGCGTGCTGGAGATAAAAATGTTTTTTTCTGTACAATGTTGCCGCTGCTCGTTTTGAAATCCCGGAGTTTGTTAATAAAAAAATTTTTTAAAGTTTTACGAAATATGAAATCCATAATGAAACAAATTCCAAATTTCTAATTTGGACTTCCAGATGCCCATATTTACAGGAGCATTACATTACTCAAAATTTGAGGGCTCTAGGTACCATTGTTTTATCACATTGCAAGAAATATACATACATTTATGCAGATTCTTCATTATTTAATTTCTTTAAATATAATACAGGGCGATAATATTTGGTGGCAACAGTTTGAAAAGTGAATCAACGCAAATTGACCCTTTGGAGTCTAATTGTAATTAATATTACAATTAGAATGTAAGAAAATTGTGCATTATTAATAAAGATGTACTGTTGCACTTATATTTCAACAGAAACTCATTTACTCAGCACATCAACAACTAGCTTGAAATTTCTTTGGCATATTAAGTTACTGAAATTTTACTGTACATTCAACCAACTTCATAATTTATATATGCTGGTAATTTAAATTGTAGTTATTTATCTGATAAATATGTTTATTTTGACATTTTTGTAGTTAAGTGATGTATATGACACTATATTGCTATTCATGATTGGATGCCATATTGCTTATACATTGACATAGTATAATAACCCAGTATGTGGAATGTGAACTTCAGTAGATTAGAGCTTAATAGCTATTGTTCTCAAAATAAATAAATGCATAATGCAAATGAATTTAAGCCCAACAAGACATCTTTGGGACCCAGTGATTTAATCATTTCAGATGTGAGATTCCTTGGAAGCTTGGAATAACTACTTGCAACACTGAGTGATGTATTAGTTAACTCGGAATGTAAGAGTTATAAAACTCCAACCCCAACCCAAGAGATTAGATAACTTGACTTGAGGTAAAATCCACCATCAGATCCCAGAAATAACTGCAGCTAATATAACAGCTTCGGGAAGTTATGGCACTTGTGCCATCAGTCAAGAGTATTTGCACATGGATTGTTTGGGCAAACTGAAACACATAACCAATAATTACTGAATGAAGTGCTGCCCATCAAATGCATGTCACCAAATGTTATGTAAAGTTTGTTTTCAGTGGACTCTATAATGATGGGAAAAGATTATGGAATGAAAAACCATGCTTTTTTTTGTGGAGTTATATAATGTATGGATGTATATTTGTATGGCAACCGCCAGAGGAACATTGCTGGAGTGTATTATCATCACTGTGAAGTTTGGTGGAGGAGGAATTATTGTATGAAACTGTTTCCCTTCGTTTGGTCTTGGTCTATAAAGATTTGTACACATTATCCTGAACATCAAGGGTTAGAATTGTTGAGTACTGTTTCATAACAAGTAATTCTGTTCATTTTAGCTAGAATAATAGTTTTCCTATTTTACTTTTAACATGATAATGCACCCATTCATGCAGCGAAAATTGTAACTAAGTGGTCTGAAGTAAATGAACTTGGCTAGGCAGCCCAAAATCCTGTTCTCAACCTATTTGTTTCACTTTGCCAGGAGTTGGAGCATCAGCTGAGAGCTAGACTGGTTGAACTTCCTGTATCGCCATTGGAGGATTAACAGGGCTTAGTGGAACATTGAGATCTAAAACAAGGCCTAAATCAGGCCCATTAAGCAGTAGAATTACCATAATACTACCTTAGATAACTTAAAATAGAATAAACAACTAAAATATGAACTTAAAAATCTAGAAGCTGGTAAGATATACCAGCTACACCAACAAAAGCACATTATTACATACTTTAAATAAAAATATAACACATGTTACTTGCATGCATAAAAATATGTTACTTACATATACAAAGAAATAATATAACAGGATATCATAAAATTCTAGCTCTCCCTTAAACAGACGGGGAATTTTTAAACACAATCAATATATAAATTCATTTCATTTATAGATACATATTTTATGAAATTTGTCAATTTCAATTTAGTCACTGTATTTTTAGTTAGATCCTATAGAGTATTAAATTTAGCAATATCTGGAATAAATCTTAGAACAATATTTTTCATAGAAGAGCAACTAAACAACAGGTGCTCAGTATCAACATTACTCATGCCACATGGACAGGCACAATTTTTAATCAAAAACCTATTATAATAAAAGGGAAAGTGTCCATGATTAGTTAAAGCTTGGCTTAGATACTTGCCACTTAGACATCTTCTCTCACTTACAGTTGAGATTAAATTATATGTGAATCTTCCTTTAAAATCTGTGTCGTTCCACTTCGCTTGCCATAGAGTCAAACTTTTTCTTTTCAATAAGGATTTCAAACTGTCAAAGGAAGTCTTTACTTCAAAATCAATAATTTGATTTTCTGTGGCAGCCTTTGCCAATCTATCTGCTAACTTGTTACCAATGGTACCAATATGACTCTTCGTCCAAAAGAGTTTAATTATTGTATAATAATAATAGCTGAGAGCTAGACTGAATTGTCCCCAAACCAATACAGAAATGTTCACCATTCTAGACATTTTTGGGAACTTGGTAGAAAATAATTCAGATAAACATACCCCTGTGGGTGTCTCGTCATTATTAGCAATGTGGTGTATATTTAAGATTGCTCTTCTAATTTGTATAAATGAACATTTTGAGTGTGAATCACTATTTTATCACATAACTGTATTTTTACAATTATTAACATATTTTTCTGTAAGATGGGAAAGAAAGCATAGAACAAAAGTATTTTGAATGTTTAGTCCACATAACATACTGGAAAATATATTCGCGTATATTTTTAAAGGGGAAAAATAGGGAGGAAAGAATGAGACAAGAGAGTTTTATATGATTAAAACATTTTGAGACTTGGGAGACCAAAATTAACAGACTTATACGGAGATTGAACTTTGGAAGTGCTTCACAAGCATAATGATATTGCATCATCTAATAGTTTGGTGAAAGCTACTATGGTGTGAAGGGTTCTTAAAGAACAATAACTTATTTTCGTGGATTATATTGCATGAAAATCTCTTACAGTTTTATTTAAAATAATCAGTATTTTTCTGAGATTCCCCCCCCAATTTTGTCACTCTCTTCACTCCATCAACCTTTTCTAGAAGGCAAATTAGGCTAAGTTTAAACTAAAAGCATTTGTAGATATGATTTAGTTAGCACACAAAAGTATTGAGTTGTTTATTGGCAATTAACAGATCTCTTCACTCTGAAAGTAGGGCAATTTCAGAGCTGAAGAAAACTTATTTTAGCAAGTACAAATTTAATGCCTCTTTATTACCTTAACAATCAGGATTTGGTTTGGTGACTGATTTATAGTATTTTAATCCTGTAAATTTTTGTGCTGAAATCTCAGTGAACAGAGTGGCTACTTGGGTATTGTTGTGAATTTCCCCGTGGTTAACGTAGATAAGAGCCAGTTTCCCTTAGAAAATCTTACATGAGGTTTTCATACTGTTTGCCTTCCTATAGGCAAACAGGTTTCGAATTGCTTTCCCTTAATCCTAACCCTATTTATTTTGATTAATATCATACTGCTGCATGCATATAGGTACAAAATGGATTGAATATATACACAACCAATGACAGGTTGATAAAATTTATTTTCCCAAAAGAAGCACTTTACAGTTCTGTAACTTTCCATAAAAGCACTCGTACAGCTGTTCTCAGTAGTTATACTTCAAACTACTGAGAAATGAATTAACTACTTAAGAATGTTAAACAGGATGCAGTGCAAGACACATGTAAAATGCGAAGCTTTAACAGATATCACCTCTGAACTAACAATGCAAACTGATACTCTCTTTGAACTTTTATAGTTTTATCCCAGCCACCGGAAATCTCTTGTACTTTCCATTTCTCGAAATTACTAGGAGGCATTTACGGTTAAAGTTACATATAAGGGCCAGATGCTGTTACCTATGGGGACCAGACCAAAATATGACCAAATTTGGTGACAAAAGTTAGTCGCCGAAACCATCTCCAACTTCGCGATATCCGCGAGATATCCATTTCCTCAATGTCATATAAGCTTGCCCTTGTAGTCTTTCTTATTTTTCTGGGAGAACTTCGTCTCTTTCAAGCACTTCATAATGCATTATACAAAAAAGTCTGTAATTTCCTTAAATTTATTTACATATATGTAAAATTTATAGGAATATTTTATTTTGATTTAGCTCTGCTGTCAGCACCGGGTTAGTTTTAATTTTGCAGTTCTTCAAGTTGCAGAGTATATTTTTCAAGTTTTGTTTTATTGCATCAGCAGTTAGATTTGCAGCTGGACAATTACACATGAAGCTATAATTCATCTGAGCATGATAGTGGGCAAAAAATTAAGTAAGAGGTAATGGAAGTAAATCTTATAAAGCATCCTTAATATCTCTAAAGCGGGGAAAAGTACATTTGGAATAGATTAAAGTACAGAAGTTAAGAAGAAAATATCCAGAAGAACTTAATTTTTCATGATTGAATTTCCTTTCATTCACCCTAAAGCTCAACCATAATTTCTGTTAGTACTCGGTAATAATGGAAACAAGTGCTATGATACACATTTTTTCCCTCAGTATAACTAAAACATCTTGGAGCTAATAATTAAGACAGTTAAGTATGACAAACATCAATTTATTAATGAAGTAACACACATGCACAAGAATAAAAGTGAGAGATTTTGCAAGCTACATTGCTTGCATGCAGAATTCAAGTCCTAACGAAAGTTCATATTGTCGCATGACCTGTAAAAAGGAAATGAACATTTAAATTTGGGTGAATCTCGAATCGCATCACCTAGACTAGGTGCTTTGTTTAAAAAATGACTCATGCCATCTGCTACAACCTCTCCCTATGGCTCCGACGTCATCCCAAGCAGGAACCAGCAGTAGGTTTCGAGGGTCCTTTTCTTCTGCAAAGATGTTGAAGAGGTGATGAATTCAAGTCAGAGCAAGGTCTTAAGGTCAAGGACCAATAAACACATAATGGAATATCGGGCTCACTTAAGTTTGAAACCTCACAGGTAGTCAATGAGTGTTGAGTCATAATAACAAAAGTGCCGTCTCAATGAGCCATAAACTTGGATGTTTTCTGTTTTGTGGATTTGCTCACATGGTGCTTGGAAATCTAAACTCAGTCTGCAGGTTTGAATTGGTATCCAGGTCTTCAACCTGTATCAGCATATAGTTTTTGATACTCTTGTTTCTTTTCAACTAGTTCCTTTACGTGGTTGACTGTGGTGGCAAATCTTTTCAAATATGGGGTAATTTCTACTACAAATTTATCATTGGATATAACGTGCCTAAGATCATGTGTAACTTCATCTTTGCATTTATGAGTATTCATTGTAAAAGAAATTGTCGGTAGCTTTTCTGCACAAGAAGAATGTTTATCACCTACAAAATATGTCTAATATAAGTTTCAAATCCCTGTGTCCATGACAGTGCTAGCAAACTAAGTTCCATTATCACTGATTAGCTTCTGAGGTACTTCATAAGAAAACTTCATCTGTTGTAATGGCACATTCCTTTGCAGGAGCAGTAGGTAAATTAAAAAGCTCCACCCATTTCGTGTTGCAGTCTCCAACAACAAAAATTGGTTTTATTCCAATGTTGTTGTCAGGTAGTGGAACAAAGGAATCAATAGCAAGCGTTTCAAAGCGTTGGCCATATATTGGTATCTAGAGCAGCCCAGATGGCTTCTGATTTAAAGGTTTGTAATGATTACACTTGTCACAGCTTTTTATGTGATCTGCAATGTATTTGCAATGAATGTTCAGTTGAACTGATTTGATCAGTATTTACCATGGTAAGTATTGGGTTTTAATGGATGAATGTAATTATATTTTGTCAAACAATTTTTGGCATTTGAAAGAAAGAGACTTGCTTTAGAACACTGTGTTTTGAAATCTGTAAAAAATATTGTTATCATTATGCAAAAGGTGTCTGAAATGGAACTATCATGCTACCAGATTAGAACCATCATTTACTTTCAGTTCTGTTGCAGAACGTCAGCTACAAAATGTCACCAAATCATGTGTACAGCTTTAGGTACTAATATTGCATCATATGACACTGTGAAGATTTGGTACTGAAAGTTAGAAAACGAGAACTATGACATTCAAGAAGCAGAGCACTCTGGCTGGCCTCTTGAGGAAGCCCACCTGCAAGAACTTGTGGAAGAAGTTCAGTATGCAACCCCTCGAGAGCTTCCTAAGGAGTTAGACGTTAGTGCTATGCACATTAGTCATGCTATGCATCACATAAGCCTGAGGTACAAGTTCAGTGGCTGGGTGCAGAATGAGTTGACTCAAGCAGATAAGGACAGACATGTTTGGCCTGCACTAATTTGTTCGAATATCAACACAAGGACAGAATTCTGGATCGGATTGTCACTGGTTTGGTCTGTTTTTGGACTCGCAGCCACCGAGTTTCTGGGCCGAAGGCTTTTGAAAACTACCAAAACATTGGCAAAAAATCATAGATTTGGGTGTGCCCACTCTAAAGGTACTGCTTTTATGTATTTTCCCTAATTTTTATTAAGAATGTTTTTTTGGCGGAAAACTTTTGTTGCAACCAGATAAACACTCAATCCTATGAATTTGAATAATAGTATATGATCACTGGCATTCCTTAGAAGTTTTTCAATATTCCTCCATATCATGTGACATATTTAGACAATAAACTGAATAAGTAATTTTGTGTTTTTCTCATCCCTAGGTGATTTGCAAAAGTAAATTTGTGTGCTAAGTCCCTTCTATCTTTTGGCATCACTAATTGACTAACTTCTGAAATCTTTTCCTTAATTGGCATGGTTTTCACCTATTTTCTTCAACATTTTAATTATCTCTACACACCTTGTATTTTTTTTTAATTCGCATTGACTGCAACATATGGCTGTGATGTGAACCTTCTTTCCTTTGTATCTTGTTGCTAACATCAACTTACCAACATTTGGAATTAAAATGAAAGGCACAACTAAAATAGTCTGTAATGGAAAGTAATATCTCTATGTTGTTGAGTGAACAATTTGGGCTCTCTGATTTTAACACGTTGGGCAAGGTTTTAAAATCTGCTGTAATTTCATCATGCTACAAGCTGCACTTTAATGATCGTTATTTTGAAAGGATTGTGAAATCTGGTTTGAATTTCTGCTGCACTCTCTAAAAGTGTCCTGATTTCTTTCCCTCCCAACCAAATTTGTACTTACTCACAATTGTGCATCAATTACATCATTATCAAAATATGAAATTTTAGCTAGCGTTTTGTCTTCCGTATTTTTTCCCTGTTAAGGGGACCTTTTTGTTTCATTTTGCAAAGCTGACATTTTATCCTTTCCTCTGTTCAGACAGAAACGCAAATGTACGGTTTATTTACAGAGCTTGCACCAATTTGCCTTATTAAAATTACTTTCTTTAGGAGGTGGTACATATTTCACATCACCATGATTTGTGATGCCTGTTCCTGTCTGATTATGATATCTTGTTATTTTATCATATACTTCTGCAAAAGATCTACCCTTTGAAATAAGCCAGTTACTGCAAAGTTTGGCTATTTGTTTTGTTTTCAAGAAAGTATCTAACTGTTTGATCCTTATGAAACTATCTCTCTGAATCTAACACTTCAGTAATATAATTATTAACTCGTTCTGCATTTCAGCGCCTCACCTTTCTAAGTTCAGAGTAAAAATCCCAGTTTACTCTTCGTCTACTCATAATATTCTACTCTTAGTCTACTCAATTTATGCTTAGTATTTGATTTTCATTTTTTGCTCTCATTACCAAAAAGAAATTCTCTAGACAAGCTTCCAGGGTTGCTTGAAACTCCTTTGAAACCATGGTTTTAATTTCCTGGTAGTCTCATTTCTTCATTTAAAACAGTAAATTTTCTGCCCCTTTACCTAATAAATTAAGTAAAATTTCCACCTTTAACTCTTCCTTCACCTCTTTCTTTCCAATGCCTTCTCGAGTCAGGTACAAAATAAATTCCACATTTCAAGCCTACTGCGTCCTGGCGGGCTAATGAATTAATGCTTTTAAGCAAGTTTTGTAATGAATTGCAATTAACCTGTCCATTTCCATCTGTGTTTGAATTCTAGTGATTTCCAATTGAGTATTTGCAAGATCTCATTTTGTTTTCTCTTACACCAGTTTTTGTTCTGTTCTTGAATGCGTCATTTCTGCCTTTAATTGTTCCATTTTTCCAATTTTATAACATTTACCATTGAAATTAAAAGTCTTAACAAAATCAAAATCTTTGTCAAATTGCTGTCTGTTTTCAAAAAAGTTCTTCAAATCAATTATTTTCTGGTCTGCTTCAACATTTTGGACTAACTTTTTGCCCACCATAACTAAATCTGCCTTTCTTAAACTTTCAGTGTTTCAGTTAATCATTTTTCTGGTTACTAAATTATCTAACTAAATAAATTTCCGAAACTCTTCTCGTATACCACTCACTGTTTCTTCATAAAAATGTATCATAATCTTCAATTGTTTCTGTTTATTTTCAGCAATAAGAGCAAGCTGAAAATCTTCTTATCTTGGAATCAGGGCATCTATTCTATGATCACTGGACCTCACCTGCTATACCGCATACAGTATTGACTCTAAAGAACCGATATTGTCTACCACCTCCAATTTTATGGAGGAAACCTTTCTGTGGTTTTCGGTTAATACGCGGTCAGGTCCATTTGACTTCTTTGAGAGGGGACAAGTCATAAGGCTTCAGACCAATCATAGTACAGAGTGACATAGTTTATATCATGCAACTTAAGTTCTAGGCATATTTATTTGAACGTCTTTTCCCATTGTTTCAGTGTGGACAGGTGAGTGGCATAGTTAGAGATGCCGCTCAGACTGATTCCAGAATATACAAACAACTAAAAAAATGATGTATATAGAAATTAATTTATGTAGATTTTTGAAGAAAATTTTTAATTCCAATTTTAAAATTATAGCTTTTTTTTTTTCTCAAAACCCTCAAAGACATTCTAAAAGTCTACTTTAGTGCTCCAGTTTCTATAATGTATGCAGAAGGAAGGATTTCTTATATGCATAAACATTTATAGTTTTAAAATACTTTTTACATGCAAAATAAGCATTTTCTATTCTAAAATACTAAAATACTTTTTAAATGGTTTTTATTTAGAAAATTCTTCTCGCAATCAGCAGCAAAAGACAACAAACTGGCACATGGAAGTTAAAATTATTTTGTATTGGATATCTTTAAAATCCCTGATAAAGTATTAAATGTTGCCATACGTCTTTTTATATTTATTGTATTATTTCTTTAAAATTAAACACAAATGTTATTATGTTTGGTAGCAACATCCTTTTATTCGTGACACCATATTTATTTTATATTCATTGTTTTATTTCTGTAAAAATAATACAAAAAGAGAACTTTTCATGGTTAGCATTCTTTTATTTGAGTAGCCATATAATTTTTATTCACTGTATTACTTCTTTACAAAATAATACATTTGAAATGTGATACTAATGAAAGAGTGAATGATGTGGCTTTTATGGGAGTTCTGAATAATAATTATTCCGGTTATTGGGCATCC
>KK122550.1:147679-162212 GCA_000611955.2 Stegodyphus mimosarum
GACTGATTTTCTTAATTATCTAAAACTTGGCTTTGGTTTTTTGCTGTATTTCAGAGCTGCTGATACACATAGGGTCATACCTGTTACAAGTGATACTAGTGTTGAAGATGTCATGTCCGCAACTTTAACTGAATTTGGATTGGATACATCAGATATAAATAAGTACAGATTAAGTGAAGTTACTTTAGATAGAGGATGTAAGTAGACTACGTATCTAATTTCTTTGTAATATGTGTTTTATATTTTTAAGACGATTATGGAATTACATGTTGATTTGCTGGTTTTAGATAAATTAATGGTACTATCACATTGTTCTTCAACCCACCTGCAAAGTTGCCAGTCATTGCTGATTAATTTTTTGCCAACCTAACATGTGAAAAAAAATGATAAACATAAGAAATATGTATAATGAAGCAATGAAAATTGCATAAAACAGTAATAAAAAAGAAAACCTGTAATGAAAACACTGAAATTGCATTAAACAATATCCATAATGAAACATTAAAAGTTATATAAAATAGCAACAACTCAGCTAAATTAAAAATGCAACAAAAACCATAATAAAATACTTAATTTTCTTTTTTCCTCGTCTTGCTCAGTCATCTAACTTACAAACATCAGAGGACTGCAGAATTCTTGGCATCACAGAGCTACTTGACACTGTTCTCAATGTACACACTGACCAATTTAAATTTAAAAATACATCATAGAATTGCAGAGCAGCGTGGCACTGTTCTCCATGTGACCTGTTTTAACTTTAAAAAAAAATCCAAGAATTGTGCTTATTCAGAAAAAGCTGTTATTACACTCACCTGAGAACTGTTCATGAACTATTTTTGTGCTGCAGGAGTTCTATAATAATGTAACATCGGAGGTAAATAAGAGCTAGCTAGTTGCATCATTTTGTGTGCATTTTATTGCTTTAACAGTAGTAATAATGAAAATTAATCCATACAATATGGACATTTTTGCAGCTGATGGGTACTGTTCAGTTAGTTATCTGCTGTAAAATTCCTTCAGAACAGTCTTTGCTTTGATTTCCTGACATTTTCTGTGTTTCCCGAGATAACTCGGAAGGTGAGGAACTGTCCTCCTCTGTATATTATTTCTCCACTTAACATATGACTGTAGCGTCCATGTTTTGTGTATGTCAGATCTATGAAATTTTACTTATCATTTACTTTCCTGTGATCATAAGCGGCTCAATCGAGTTCTTCCATGCTGTAACTTCTCCAACTATCTGAAAAGATAGTATTTCCTTCAGCAATATGTGTTTTTGATTTCACTCATCAGCATAGCTATGCTACAATCAGAAGCTGAATCGAGAAATGTTTCCATATTTTCTGTACAAATTCTTACAAAACTGCATTGCTGCAGAAGAGCACTACCTGTATTGTTCGTCTTGTAAGTAAACATTCATTCACATGCATCAAGTACTACCAATTTTTTGATAAATAAACATTCATTCACATGCATTGAGTACAACCAATTTTTTGATAAATAAACATCCATTCACATGCATCGAGTACAACCAATTTTTTGGCATTTTTCTTTTCTCATAGTACACATGCATTTTTCTAATGAATAATTGCACCAATTAGTAGTATTCACACATATCAAGTTCATACTCCAAAACTTTCCAGGTGTATATTCTTTGGCTGCCAATGTAAAGTGAAGAGCTGTCATAAACAATATTTGGCTATCCTCAAACCAATTTCCTACTCTATTCACTTCACTGACAATCTTTAAAATAACATTTCTGTACAGTTTGATTATTTGTAAAATACATGTTCATGTGATTCAAATTCCTACACTCTCTTACTGACAAAATTCCATATTTCTGAAAAAAATGTAATGCTGTCTTTTTCATTAGCAGGCTAACTCTGCAAGTTTGTTTACAAGTCTTTGCAAGGGGGGAAAAAACCTCCCCACCTTATCAACCGGCAGAAACTACAAATTACCTGTGAATTCGCAAACGTGAACATCACATGTTGGTGAAATGCTCTTCGTATATTCGGGTTGCTTACTTTGCCCCAATTATTCTTGTCATGGTTGGGTGGGTAATGCAATAGTACCAAATTAATTATTGGCTTTAACGTAACATTTAGTATGAAAAATACAGGTTGCTTATAATTAAACTTACCTTTTTTATGCCTACGTAGAGGCTGTTTTGGTAGACATGTTTAGTTGAACTTTCGTTATATATGTTATATGGACCTTGGGGGAAAAGAAAGCTGCAATAAAGAGTAGTAGTTCGTTTCAGCTACCACAAGGAGCACATGAAAACAATAAACACATATTAGAAACACAAAACTTTATTGTATTACAACATCTGTTCAATGGGCATTCCATTTGCATCAGTCACATGTTCAAAACATGTTATAGCTTGTTCAACAGTAGTGCCAAGAGTTTCTCAATCATTTGCAGTAACATGATGTGTTCTGCTTATTTTCACTTCAGGAATAGCCTATATGCTTCCTCCATAGAAGAATCCTCACAACCAGTAGTCACAGGGATTCAAGTCAGGAGAACAAGGAGGCCAGGCAATCAAAACACTTCTTGAAATCACCTGATCATCTCCAAAGTAGGCGTGCATCCAAAGCAACTCATTTGCTAGTCCATCAGTGTGAGGTGGTGCACCATCTTGTATCAAGACTAGTTCATAAGCATTCTTATTCTCGTAAGGCAGGAATAACTTTTGGCTGCGTTAATGGGCACCAATGATGGAACAGCTTTGGGAGCCTAGTGTTCCCTGCAAAGAAAAAGGTACCGAGTATAAAATCAGTAGTCAAACCCACAACATGCACTATTAAAATGAGGATGCTGAGACCGTTCATGTGCAACATTAGAAGTTCCAGTACCCCATATGCAGCAGTTTTGTATATTAACTGCTCCATCTGGGGTAAAATGCAACTCATCCAACTAGGAAATGTTTGAAGGCCATTCACTGTCAATAGTTGTTCTTCCCAAAAGAAAGCTAGCAAAATCATTTCATTTATCTGATTCTGCAGGATTCAGTTTTTTTAAAGCTTGGATGAAATTGTCATGAAAGAATTACCAGGGAAAACAAACAGAATAAATATTTCATAGTAATAAGATTATTCATTTACTTTATGAAGTTTGCTGAGTTGAAGATCACTGATTAATGCACTGTGCAAGATTTTTTTAAATTCTTTCAGTGGCAGTGTATAAAAGAATTTAAATTGTGGTAAAATTTACATGAATTCTAACTTATGGACTAACCAAGAACACACAATTAAGACTTAATCCTGGATTTTGAGAGCCAGTATATATTTTTATACCGTTGCCCCTATGGGGCAATTTTTTTCCATGCAGCTGCTAATTGTTAATTTTCGCTTTTTTCATCTATTTTTGCATACTTTTGATATGTTGATATTTTGTGTATAGAAATACGTGCTTGAATACCGAGTCAAAATGTAAGTCTCAAGTCAAAATGTTCTAATAAAATTTACGTTTTTAATTACTTCAATGATGCCACCCAGTTGAACTTATGTAAAATATGTGTAAAAAATTTTTGAAAGTATTTTAAAATTCAATATTATTATTGTATGAAAAAAGTTTCAAATATAACACTGTGTGAGGAAACTGTATCATGTTCTAACTGAACTAGTGTAATGTTGCAAGGAAATGTTACTTCGCTGAAAAATAAAATGGTAAAAAATGAAACATTACGACTCAGCTGACAATTTAAAGTTACATTTTTTAAATTATTATATTTTATGCTTTAGATAAATATATAAAAAGAACATGCTTCCTGCTACGATACTGTGAACCCCCTTCTTCCACACACTTTTGATTATTGGGCACCATAAGGGCCCCTTTTTAATTTTTTGTAAATATAGATTGTAATATATCCTTTCGTTCAGGAAGAAAAGCAGTTTAAACTATTTTTATTTGGTATACCTCAAAGCTCTCATTTCGATTTTCAGCCCCCTTTTAACATTTCGATAAATAAGGCAGTAACATGTAATTTTGCTCAAGAACATATCTTCAATGAAGTACAAGCACACACACACATGCTTTCAGGCCCAAGGGCCCTGTAGAAACAGTGGATATTTTACTTCCAAATGTTCTCTAGTGTCTCACCTGATATTAACAAAGATGATTCTCTAAAGCGTGCTTTCAAATCAGCAGATTTTCCATTCCACTACAATGTGAAAATGTAATGTGTATGCGTATTTGCTTTGTTTGAGATTGAGCTTACCTTTTGTGTGATCTTATTGAAACCCAGTGTTTTAGAAAACACAAAGCAACGAGTGTCTTTTGGGGTTAACATGCGGCATTTAACCCTTACAATTGTATAACCTTTTGATACCAGGGGACAACTTCGAAATCAGTGAGTTTGTGTCGGGGGGAAGGATGATGTGGTGAAATTTTAGCTAAACAGAAGCAAATGAAAAATATTGGAATAAGAACAAAGTAACTAGGATCTAAAATGTGTTTATTCATTCCTAGGGTAGGGACATTAAGCTCCCCATCCCCCATGAACATAATATTTAATCATAAACAACTGTATCATATTGTGTGAGAAACAATTACAATATAAATAAATTCTGTCATGCTACAGAGTAGAGAAGGTGAAGTCTGGTGATGCCATCTATTGGCAAGTTACCCTCAGTATGGGTGCTGATATATTTTATATATCGGTACTAAATCATATGCATAATCTTTAAATTATCAGTTTTCATTGAAATCTAGTATATATATACCGTTCAACATGTATGCATTATATATTTAAAGATTCTGAATTTTTTCCTCCACTCCATTAGATTTTATGAATATTCAAACATGATACCTTCAAACGAAATACACTGCTAGCCACCGTAAATGCAGCACCCTGAAGGAAGCATGCAAATAACATGAAATTTACAACAGGCATTAGCAGAGGTGAGATATGCAAATGATTGGAATTTCAGCGAAAACGCACATCACACATGCCTGTGGCGCCACTTCAAAGCGCTATTTAAGGCTTGGAGTTTTCGACGATTTCAAGTTCGGCAATTGGGTTTTTCTTGTGATTTTTCAAAAAAAAAAAAAAACAGTCAATTATGCCTAGCAGTAAACAGCAATCATCGTTTGATCTGAGTTCGACAGAGGAAAGATAGTGGCTTATCGAGAGTGTCAATTATCTTTCAGGGAAATCGGTAGTCGGATTGGACGAAACCAACCAACTGTAATGCGGATATGTGACTGTTGGATGCAAGAGGGTATGACGGACCGACGTGTTCGATTGCATCCACCTCAGTGCACCACTTCACGTGATGACAGGAACATTGTGCCCATGGCAGTGACAGATCGCTCAGTCACATCACGAACCATAGCACAGCACATTCAGTCTGTAACACATCATCCAGTGTCTGCACGTACCATTCGACGCCATTTACAGCAGAGTGGTCTGTCCGCAAGATGTCCATTACTTCATCTACCCTTGACACAGAACCACGGACGTCTCCGCCACTAATGGTGCGATGAAAGAAGGATGTTGACGGCAGAATGGAATGAAATTGTCTTTACTGACAAGTCACGCTTCTGTCTGCAACACCACGATGGTCGGATTCGAATCTGGATACACCGTGGAGAGAGGATGCTAAACAGCTGCGCTATGCACCACCACAGTGGTTTTGCACCAGGTATTATGGTATGGGGCGGTATTGGATATCACTCTCGCACTCCTCTAGTACACATTGCTGGTACTTTAAACAGCCAGCGCTACATCTCCGAGGTGTTAGAGCCAGTTGTTCTTCCTTACCTTCAGGGTAAGGAAGGACAACTTGCCATATTTCAACAGGATAATGCGCGACCACACGTGGCACGCATTGTTCAAGGGTTCTTTGTCAATCGCCAGATTGAATTGCTTCCCTGGCCGGCTCGCTCTCCGGATCTTTCGCTGATAGAAAACGTGGTCCATTGTTGCTGAACAAAGCTGCTGCCCAAGCTGCCACACCAGATCAACTTTGGCAACGTGTGGAAGCTGCTTGGTCTGCTGTACCCCAAGAACACATCCAAAGTCTCTTTGAATCACTGCTGAGGCATGTGGCAGCAATGATCTCCAACAATGGCAACTACTCTGGCTACTGGTTCTGGAAGGAACCACACTTCACAGAAGTCTATAAATTTAATCATTTGATACTTGGTCAACATGTTATCTACTAAATAAATTTTGTTGTGATATCTCTTGTCTTTCTTGGTGTTGCAATTTGGGTGGCCAGCTGTGTATATTAATTTCATAACTGCAAAATATTAAGCATTGATTGGTGGCAGTGCTGCCATTTTGAATCAAAATGAAGCACTAAAAACTCAAAATTGCAACTTTTGGGCTAGAGAATTTAGCATTTTTTAGGAGGTTAAAAAATTGAAAAACTGTCAGTATATAATATATACCAGTGCCCTTTAACAGGCTAGATATATTTTTCCTGGTGACAGGTGAATTTTGCTTTTACAATAAGAAATGCACTGTCGTTGCTATTTGTCATATTTTTCTTTCATTTATTTTCATTGAAGTTTGTCATCATGCTTTATTTATTTTTAAAGGAACTTTAAAATACTTCTTTAGTAAATTGACCAAGACAATCAGTAATATTTATTTTAAAAAGGAAGTGAAACAAATGATTGACAAAGTATAAAAAACTTTTAATGAAAATAATATATTAACAGAAATATAAATAATATATTTGCAGTGGCATAGCTAGGTTGGGGCAAAGGGGAACATCTGTGTCCGTGCTCACCATCGAAATGTTGTCAAATTGATGTTAAAAGATTTAGAATGAAAGGTTTTTCCATTCTTGGCCCACAGAAAGGTATGCAAAATCTCCATTTGTCCCTGGGCACTAAAAACCGTAGCCACGGCTCTGTATATTTGGTAAGTTGTTAAGATGTTTGCAAGTGGGACAGACGCAAGAAAATGAACTCTTTTCTGCTATCAAAAACATAATTTGCTCTTACCGCTTAAAATGTATAACTCTGTAACTATAATGACCAGATACTTTCCTTACTCTTCAGCAGTGATAAATACTATTCCCAACAGGAGCATGGAGGAATAATAATAAAGTGCAATAAATATCACCAATAATTGTAATTAATCAGTAAGGAAACAGATAGTAATACCCAGGAGTTTTAACTGGGTTATAGTAAAATTCATTGCCTGCAGTTTTGATTTTAGGGGGGAGGACATTTGAAAAATTGAAAATTTGAAACAAAGTCGGGACTCTAATGCATCTTTTCAAGAAATGTGATTGTTCTGGGCAAAAACTTGAGTTAAAAAATGAAACATTTTGACAAGTAGTTAGGTGAATTGCAGTATTTTATTTTTATTTATATTTGACTGCACTGCTCATTTAATGAAGCATTTCGCTTAGATTAAGTAGCTGTGTTTAAGCAAGTTATTGATATATATTGCATTGTATATGTATGCTTAATTCTTTGCGAGCAGATTCATTGATTTTTTTTTAGGTTATAAATGTTTATTTTTATTCTTGATAAAACTATTATTTTTTTTAAAAAAATTATTTCAGTAGTGTAATTTACTTAATTTTCTCTTTTAGCTGTGCATGAAAGAGCAATGGACAATCAAGAAGGACCTTGGGATTTATTAAAAAATATAGCTAGAGTAATTGTTTTGTGATAAATATTCCTGTAGTGCATTAGTAATTGTGTTTAAAATGTTATGAAAAATAATATTTCTGGATACTTATTTATGAATACTTATTTCATTTTGTTTGTGTACAGCCATACATTAAAATGTCGGAAAATGTAATACACTAGCCTGTTGCTAATAGGCCTCCTAGCAAGACGTAAAATGGCATAAATATAATGACACTAGGCTTCCATTAGTTTTCACATGCAAGTATTCTACACACAACAACTGAAGTACTTTTTGCAGAGCAGCCATGGTTATTCCAAGCTGTAAGGTTTATGTGTTCTATTCTGCATTGCTTGATGTCACGGATGTGTTAGATCAAATAGAATTTTGGGCTAACTATTATCTCCAAACAGATGAATGTTCTTGAACTGTAATTTGGCATCGCTTGACTTGTATGATAAAATTTTACATCATTCAGGTTTTCCTGTTGAAAGAAGTCTAACCCATCAGAATGAATGCAGGACATCTCTGTGTGGAATTTTTCTGGAAGAATTTGCACTTAGCTGCCATGTTGGATGTGTTAATTAATGTAGCTGTTTTCCAGAAATTATAAAGTTACAAAGCCATTACCATCTTGTATCATCCTCTATTTGCATGTAGGATCCATAGCTTCATAAGGTTTTTTCTGCCTGTATTCTCTTTGCTCAAAACAGTATAAAAGATTCATTGGACGAGACTACTAGTTGTGTCATCACTTGACCTACAGACATGTTGTATTCAAGCAGGGTCATTTTACTGCCACACTGCTGTTGTAAATTTTAGTTTTTTACTGGAATTCTTGTTTTTATATGCTGCCACTTGTTTAAACTAGTAGCCTGTAAAAATAAAAATTTTCCTGCTACTTCTGAAATGCTACTAGACATCTCAAGAAGTACATTCAGTTTGCTTAAATCATAACTTGCAATTCGTATGGTGAAAACTGCTTTAAAATTTTCCACATCTGTAGCTGTATATAAACATTTGCTAAAACGTTGGTGCCATTGTTGTGCGATCCCAACAGGCTTGTGTTTATCAATTGTTTTCAGGCTCTTCAGTCTATGTATGTGCAAAGTCAACATTTATGAGTTGAAACTTTAGTCACATTTAGTAAAAATGTGGTTTTGACTTTGTGCATGACAAAAGTAGTTTCGTTTTTTACCATGCACAGCTAAATAATATAGGTTTTCCTTTTAATAATATTAGATTGACTCCAAATGACCTTGAAAATGTTTCCTAGTAAAATACGTGTAATATTTGCAACATTTCTTTCTGAAACATTTAGTTTGCAGAGGCTGATTTATGGGGTTATGCAAAATGCATTTGTAAGGAGCCACAAATTCATTTATTAATTTGTAAAAAATACAAAACACAAATAGTGTCCTGAGATAAGGGGCACTAAATAGTTTGTGTTTTCCGTTATATAAACTTATCATTGCTTATGCAGTTTTGGCAGTAGCATTATAAATAATCTTCTCTGTTTACACAAACCTACTTTATTATCTCCCATGTTTTCCCCCATAGCTTTTATCACCAGGTTGTAAAAATTGAAAAAAAAAAATATTTGCATTATTTCACCCTTCATCCTCAGGGTGTTCAGAGAAAGAGTTTCCTTAAATTTTAAAATACATTCATCTTAATAGCAAACACAAACCCATGCAAACTACCCGCAAAGTCACACTGAACCTTTCCTGTTCCGAACTGTTGAATTGCCCAGGCTTATATAATAGACCAGTCACAGTGAAGCAGCCATGAACTAACATTCAGTCAACAATTCTACTGAGTCAGCAGTGCTTTCATCTTCTCTAATTATTCATAGGTGATTTGAGGAAGTGGAAATGAAGATATCTTATTAGATATTGTAATATTAAAAGTACTCTATATTCCTATTGCGATGTAGATTAAAGAATTAATATTATGCTAGATACTTGTAGTTTATCCATGACTACTTTGTTACATTCTTACTGTAACCATATTTTTCAGAAATTATTTCCAGAATTTTCTTCTTCCAATTTTGAGACGATAAAATTGGGTAATTGTTAGGAAATATGATAATGTTTTATTTCCCTTCTTGTCATTAGCAAGTAATCCACAGTAAGAAGATGAATATTGCAATAAATATTATTATAATGAAATTCCTTCAATATGGGTCAGAATGATATAAAGCTTGTTTGAAGTAATTTTTGGTAACCTGATGCAAGTTTATAATATTATAGTTATTTAATGCAATACGAATTGGAATGATGCTTACTCTATATTTTAAAGAGCAATTCCTTAAACACACAAAATGCTTTCAATGCTTTAGTTTTGCTGACTTCCTCACTCTATGATGTAAATGCGGAACAGGCCATAAAGTTGATGAATCCACGAAACTCCAGGAACATTGCTAGCTTCAGGAGAATCTTCCTTTTTTTTTAAACTTAATTTACACACTAACAAAAGAATAAAGAATTTTTACATATTAAAATATTAACAGTATAAATCTTCAAACCATGTTGTACACATTTCGCAAAGTTCTTCTAATGCTCTCATTTTTTTTGGCAAAGTTTTTGGGTGACTTGACACCAGCGTCTACCAGTTGGCCAAGTTCATTTTCCTTAGCATTTTCTCACATCTTATGTGTCCCTGCTTGGGAAGTATATATGTCTCCTTAGAGATCATACACACTTTGAAATCTGATTTTTTTCCTATGTACCCCTGCACACATTTGTAAAGTCCTACCAAGAATGTGCCATTTCACTGGAATACACAAAATTACATATACATAAGCCATGCACATTCAACACTTAATGGTAACATGATAAAATTCAGATTTTCATATAGTATAAGATTAGTATACAAAATAGTTAGTAGCATTCAGTTACCATGGTAATTTTACATAAACCTGTGAGTAATTTTGAATAATTATAAAAGGCAATACCTGTATAATAACTTTTTTCAAATATAATAATAATAACAATGAATTTCCTTAAAAGTTAGACGTTGTCTTAACCTGATTTGATTTGTATGCAATGATACCCACTCTCTGAATCATTGCTAGGTAATCTGTATAGAGCATTTGTGTTTCCGTGTTTTGTTCCTGTCCGTTAAGAAAGCCTTACATTATACCTTTTTAAAGCCAATGCACGACCCTAACCATGTGGGGTTGAGTTTGCATTAGTACCTGAGAGGATTATGGCCAGATGCAACCTAGACATCTACTTCAAAAATACATGTATCAAACATCGCAAGAGCTGCCAAAACACTGTGGGCTTCCTGCTCAATTGTGTGCCATATGTTTTGACAAGGTTTTAGTTTTCAGCTCAAAACGGCTATAGAAGTGCTTTTTTCCTTCATCTGTTTGAGGCATGCGGGCACCAACCCTGATGTGTCAGTATATATTTGGAAATGTTTATTTACTACAGGAGGGAATAGGATTTCATATTGGAAAGCTGTCTCTTTAACTTTTGAAAAGCCATTTCATCTTAATATTCCCAGGGGATGTCGGAGGATATTCTTCTCTGTTAAGTTTGTCAAGGGTAATAGTAAAGTGGCAACATTTGGAATGTAATCATGGTAGTAGTAGCTGGCAAGTTCTAAAATATCATGTACTTTCTACTTCCTTTCTAATAGTTGCTCTAGACATCTTCACAGATTCAGCCTTTTCTGGGTCGAGTGAATGCCTTCCAGAACCTAAAATGTGGCCAAGAAGTGTTACTTCTTCTTTATCAAAAATGCATTTTTCTAGACTTACTGTAAGACATACTCTTCATAAGGTTTTTGAATACTTACCATATGCTCCAAGTGCTCCTCCCAGGCTAAGGAAACAATTACCGAATCATTAGCATATGAACAACAGTATCTTTGTTTTGTGGGCTTAGTATTTTGTCCATTACTTTTTAAATATGCTTCTTGCTATTTTTATTTCGAATGGTAACACTCTCCGCCAATAATATCTTAAGTGGCTCACCAAATGGTGCATAATTCTTGTTTTTGTCTCACATTGGGATCTTCCAGTATCTCTTTGTCAAGTCAAGCAAGGTGATGTATTGCATTTTCCCTATCTCGTACAGCAGTTCTGTTACACGTTTCATTGGATGTGTCTGATCCTGCAAATTTATTTAATAACCTAAAACCAACACCCGGTCACATATTCCCATTCCTTTTTGCTGTCTACACAACAGGGTGAGCACAATTATTGTTGCTGTTCTCTATTAATTCAAGCTTGAGTAACTTGTTAATCTCGCCAGTCATCTTCACTTCAGTGATGATATTCTGAAGTGATTATCTTAATTCTTTTATGAGGGATTTGATAAGAATGTAACTTCTAGGATGTACATTTAGCAGTAACTGTGACAGAATGCCCATCAACTTTCACACTACCAGAATTTCTACTAAAAACTGCAAACTTGCAAAATATATTACTGAGTTTATTGTTGTTTACCTAGTTATCTATAACGATTTTCAATATACTTCATAATATCTTATCTTTTTATTTTGGTCAGTGGGAGTATATTGTGCATTTCCAGTCATGTTCAAAGATCAACCTTAGCTGTTGCTTTTAGACACGTTTGGATGTAATTTATTTAGGTAAAACTCCTTCATACTTCCATTTTCCAGTCAAATTAAAACAAAATGTGGTCTCATAAACTCTATAACAGTGATGAAACCAAGATTAGCACTTTGAATGTTTTCTCAGGTGATCTCAAATTATTCCAAGGAAGGTAATCCCTTTGTTTTCATTTGCATTATCATATGGTATAGCTTGAGCACTTTATAGTATATCTTACAAAATCGTCTAAATAGGTTTCAGTGGTACAAGAAGCAGTAACTGGTATATCTCTCTTACCATTGAAAATTCCTTAAACCACATTAACGGTCCTGTTGGAAGAAAAACTGACACTATTTGGTAGGAGAAATAGCAAGGGTACTGTAGGGAACTTCAGGTTACGTGAAGAACAAAAATGGAAGCCGCAAATCCCAATCATGAATGTTCTTATTCAACATTTCTTTCAGTGTTCTCTTCCATCGTTCTGCTACACCCATGCTTTCAGGATGACCTGGGTTTGGAAATCTTGAGGGCTGTCTTCAAAACATCTATAAAGGCTCTCATTAGCTGTGAGGTAAAATTAGTCTAATCAGTACAGATAATTTTGGGAAAGCTTGTTTGTATAAAGAAAATGTTTTTCAAGAGAGCATTGCATGTGTTTGCTTGTATGTTTCTTACTAGCACTGCCTGTGCCCACTGTTTACACAAATCTCTGACACAAATACTAAATTTATGACCTCCCACAGCAGTGCTTCTAGTGGACCAATACAGTCTATGTTCCTTACTTCAAAGGAGTTCTCAAGTTTTGCAAGTGGCTGAATAAGAATCCTGGGTCGGTAGGTAATCGTTCTCCGAAGCAAGCACTGCCTGCAGCTCTCAAAGTATTTTTTTATGATTGCTAATCATTACCCAGTAAAACAAAAATTCGATGCATTGCTGTCTCTTCTGTTCACCTAAGTGTCTTGCTAATGGAACACTGTGTGCTATTTTCAAAACACATTCGTTTTCATTAGGGCATCACTGCTTGTTTCACTCTTCTCCATGGATCACTTTAGAATGCACTAGTAATTCGTCTTTCAAACTGTGTGAATTTTGATCATTTTTGGCTAAAACCCAAAGTTTTTCTAAGGACTTGTAGTTCTTAACTTAAAGGTTTTATATTTTTACCGGTGCATTTTGATGTTAGAAGTTAGAACTAATCAAAGTAACATATATACAACATTTATTTTCATCTTTAGAACAATAAAATAGCTTCATTACAACTACATAGTCACGAGCTCACAACTCGGATAAATAACTGGTGTTGCCAGATTCGATAGTAAATGATATATAATAACATGAAATATAATAGAGTAAATATTAAACATACACAAATAAACAATAATGAAGTTTTACATAGTTTAAAATATATGTAACTGTCACATTTTGCGATGTTGAAAGAACTCACCAATCTTTCACCAAAGACTGTAAGGTTATCGAAGAACGTCAGAGTCACCACAGTACCCCTCTCCCAGTGTCAACTGGAGGAGGACTGCTGAGGATCAGGTTGACACGTACCTTTGCGGAAAGTGCACACAACGACCAGAGCGGGTAGTCTGGGTTGTAGAAATGTCTGCTTGATTGTCGGTGTCCATTTTGTCCGGCAGCAGGAAAGCAGGTTTAACTCTATCAATGGACACACTAATGTCCTTGCCTTGTCGCTGCAGGGTAATCTGCTTCTCATTCAGTTTAACCACAGCATAAGGTCAATCGTAGGGAGGTTGTAAGGGTCTTTTCACAGCATCCTGTGTCAAGAATACGTGAGTACACTTGGACAGTTGCGGGTGCACGAACACTGTCTTGCTTTCGTGAGAAGATGTAGGTATGGGTTTAAGATTATACATAGTTTGTTTTAATTGCTGCACAAACTCGGAGGCATTGTTCATGTCCGTAGCTTGGAAAAAATCACTAGGTAGACAGAGAGTTGTACCGTAGACGAGTTCAGACACAGTAGCGTTAATGTCCTCTTTAATGACAGAGCGTAAGCCAAGGAGAACAAAAGGGAGAGCCAGCATCCAGTGTGGATTGGCATGAGCCATAAGCGCAGCCTTGAGTGACCGATGTGTGTGCTCAACGAGGCCATTGGCTGAAGGGTGGTATGGCGTGGTTCGGATCTTTTTAATACCTAAGCATGCACATAATTCGCGAAAGAGATGTGATTCAAATTGACGGCCCTGGTCTGTTGTAATGACACCAGGAACACCAAATTGTGGTACCCACTCACGGATTAATGTTGCTGCTACTGTCTCCACTGTCATGTCGGTGATAGGATACGCCTCCGGCCATTGGGTAAAACGATCAATGGCAGTTAAGCAATACGAAAAACCTTG
>KL823424.1:0-46321 GCA_000611955.2 Stegodyphus mimosarum
TACCTACTCTGTTACTCTGGGAGCTAAGTTTTTATTCTTATATAATGTTAAATTGTTCATTTTTTGATTCAAAAGTTTCTGAATTAGATTGTTCTTATATTTTGGTCAAGGTTTTATACCTTTAGTTAATCTGCGTGCAATAATTGTAGAATAATCAACAATTTAAAAGTTGTTTAAGTTCCACTGACAACTAACGCCATTTGTTTACATTGAAACTTAGTAGCATAGTGAATTAAGTCAGTTTCTACATCATCTTCAGTGTCTTTCTACCGAGTGAGATCAAAAGTTTTGTGCACCGAAAAATCTGCCTTTCTGCATATTTGTAGTTAATTTAAGCTCTAATTTTAATTTAAAAAAATCTTTCTAACGGGTTTAAAATTTATTTGATGTTCTAGGTTATTCTGTATTTTACAATTTTTAATGAAGATGGTTTTGAAATTTTATGTGTTATTTTCTAACCGCGAAGTGAGAACTGAATTGATTGAATGAGCAAAAATATATATAATTTAATGGGCCGTAGGTAATGTAGTGTTCACATCAGCGTTTTTCAATTAGGAAAACAATTACAAACACCTCGTGTTCCACGAAGTATTCCACGAGGCTTACAAATGTAACTAAATAACTCATGATACAAAGAGACACAATTCAACAATAGAAACATAATATCTATGTTTGGAGAAAGCAAAGAAAATATATATATATAAATACTATTATAATAAAAATACTAAAATATACCTTGAATAATGAAACTATGTTAATACTCCTATAAAAGAAAATAAAGCAGGTTAATAATAGTACAAGGATAATAAAAATGAAATAGTACTTAAAAATAATATTGATACAAAGGGAAAATCATACATCAACAATACAGCACATCAATACATAGCGTAATCACACAGAAACAATAGGCAAAATAATACAATTGCACATAAAATACTAAAATCCAATCATATAAACAAAAATACTAAAAGTTCAAACAACAAATAAAGTCGCGCAAGACTGCATAGGCTTTGCAACTCATAACGAGATCATAAAAAACAAGAGGCCAGCAAATAGAGAGTTGCCCTAAGTTCACTTTAAATTTACTTCTGGCACTCGCATGCAACCTACAATGCAATAAAATATGTTCCACATCTTCCATAGCATAGAGCAAGCACAAAGTCCATTAGCCAATACTGAAACCTAAGTAAGTAAATTCCAAAATTCCTATGACCAGTCAAAGTCTGAATAAGTTTATAATCCGGTTGAAATTGCTTACATTTAAGTCGTTGAAAATCACTTGGGAAAAATCCGTTTGTCTACTGGACCTTCGAAGAATCAAAATATTCAGCTTTCCAATCAACCACAATTTTCTCCCAAGCCACATGCTTCCTATTAGTTTGGGAGCAGACAACATTAAATCAATATGTGATAAGTCGCTTACTTGCCCAAATGGTCTACCGTAGGAACACTGAAACAGGAGTGAAGAAAAAATAAATTCAAGAAAATAATAAAACTATTTTTTGAAATATTAATCACCTATGCACTGAATTTTAAATTTCACTTATTCACACAGATATATATTTCTTAATCCGTATTTGTAAAGAATAAATAAGCAAAAGGCACTTTTAAATGTAACTTCGTTTATTCAAAAACAAAATTTTCTTGTGCAATTCCGAATCGATGTTTTTTTAAATAATAAAATTTAATAATATACAGAAAGAGTTTCTCTGTAACTTGCAGAATAAATCATTCGATTTCCTGAACTAAATTGCATTGAATTAGGAAATAAAATGGATGTTCAATATTTTAAATACTAACCCCTTGAAACATAAAACAAAGGGTGATTAATATTTTATTTGTATTTTTATAATTTTTTAATTGAATTGTTTACACCACTTCTTATATTATTTTGCTTTCGTGATCAAAGTTTGGTTTACATCTTAGGCTTAAAATAAATTTTCACTTTTAATTTACAAGCGCCATTTATTGACCCTACATATTTTTTTCTCAGATGGAATAAGCTTTTAAAAAATGATTTATTTTTCACTAAAACTTATGTGCATCAGAAAAATAGAAGTAAAAAATAAAGTTTATCGTTTACGTTAAATGTCTAATAATTTAAATCTATACCCAACTACGGTAAATGCTCACTGTAAAAGTATGTTTCTTAGATATAGGCATAATCTTACATTATTAGTTTTTATTTACAAGCATTTTAGGCATCTTTGAGTACGTTTTGATACTCTTATCTAACACTGCTCGTTACATTTAGAATCTTGATCACTTTTGCTTGACTGTGAGAATTGTGTCCTCATTTTATTCAATTCAGAAGACTTCCATGAAATTCAAACAATTAATATTAGGTTTTCGTTAGGTCTTCTAATTACAAGAGAAAATGTGAGAGACATTCGGGAAGGCTATGTATTTGCACTTTAGATTCCATTGTTTACAGTGATGCGTTACGTCTTTCCGTTTCCATTTACACATGGACGTTTAAACAGTTCCCAAAATTAGTATTCGGAACACTGTGTATGATTAACAGCATTAGATCTACTCGCACGGAAGTCGAAACTTTACATTTATAAATTAATAAACCTGGATTCAAGAGTACTAAAATATTATTTACATAGACACGATCTAAAATATCTAATAAATTGAAACTAAGAGCATCTTAAATAAGCATATACTTTTCTTAAAATCTTGAGCATAGAACTGCATAGAATATAATATATTTTTTGTAAATATCCGAATATTGAACATTGTGTACTATATTATGTATATATTATTAGGTGTCCCTGCAGTATAAGGTATACTAGCAGAATTGATAAACAGTGTGTCCAAAAACGTAACTAAAGTCTTTCATTTTCATAAATATTGATTCTTAGCATGTGTTTAATTAATGTAGGATTTTTATAAAACATTTCAAATATTTAAGAAAATATTTTTAGAAATTAATTTTTTATATAATCTTTTAAAAGAAAACTTCCAGTTACTTAAATTTTCTTATGCTTCAGCAAGCACAAAAGTTTCCACTATTTTATATTTCATGGAAAATTCTAGAATTCTGTTAGCTAATATGCACTAAAATGTGATTTAATTCAGCAAATTAGTTTCTGGAAATCTCAGCAAACTTTTCTCGGTAAGAAATGGTCCTTTATATTTAAATTTAAGCCAAAAAAAAAGTTAGATTGGCAGAGATTTTGAACAAAACGCCTACGATTTCGAGGACGATCCGATATAGCGAAATGAAACCTATAACTATTTTATTTTTTCAAGAGTCTTGCATAACTTGCGAGTACATATTAAAATTTACATCAGTTTTAACTACCGCTGAATATACTCCAAAGAGTTTTTAAAATTAAACAAATTCATACAAAAAATAATGCAATAAAACTGTTAAAAAAAAGGAAAGTTTTAACAATATTTTGATACATTGTTGTTGCAAAAAAAAATATTATTTTCTTTTTTGAGAGGTAGCTGTGAGAAACTGTGAAAAACTAAAATAGCTCTTTAAAATGATATATAAGCTGTCAGCGGGTGATAAATGGATCTGTAGTTTTTTAAACTTTGAAAAAGCAAAATAAGTCTGCCATGATTCTTTCCTTCTTACAGTATCGTAAATATGCAAAGCATATGTGCTCTGTATAAACTTTGAACATTTACAGACATTTATTAAAGCATTTTAGTATCATAATGACAGTAATTAAATGGAAAGGTAACGTGAAAATCTTCTGAATTTTTTAAGTACTTTTTACTGGAAAATATTTTTATACGCTTCAAATAATTTCAGTTATTTTTTCCCCTCATCAAGTGAAATCTAGTTTGCAACTTAAGGCGTGTATAAAATAATGATGGTACTCAAATATCGATTATTGCTTAATAATGCTTCTCTTTTCATTTTTAAGCAGCGTATAAGTTTAGGGATGCGTGAAAATTGAGTTCATTTTTGAGAGTGAAAGGTACTTTTTTCCCTCTATGTTATGATTATGGTAAATTGTTGTTCTCTAAAAATTTGCTTAGCTGTATTACTATTAAAAAACAGCAGAAAAGTTCATTTCAGTTTTACAAAAAAGTAATTGTTTGCACAAATAGTTATGTTCCTTTTGATATTCTTCTGTCAATCTTATTATTATCATTATTATTAATTTTAGCCCAAAGAAGGTTTAGCCCAGAAGGGCTATTTGTCTCGAAATGGCATTCAGCGTCGAATCACTATAACCGGCGTATCACTTTTTTAAATTGTTGCCACCAAATACTATCTTCCGGTATTATATATAAAGAAATTAAATAATGAAGAATTTGCATGAATGTATGTATGTTTCTCGTACTGTGCAAAAAACGACGCTATCGAGAGTCACCAAATTTTGAATAATGTAATCCTCTACCCGAACATGGGCACCTGGAAGTCGGAATTTCGAATTTGGTTCATTATCGATTTCATATATTGTAAACCTTTAATGAAATCTCGATTAACAAACTCAACGATTTCAAAGCAAGCAATGGCAACACAGTACGAAAAAAAACATTTTTATCCCCAGTGGATCTATCAACACAGATAGATGCTAGTCCATGTTGACGTTCGACGGAAGAACGTCGAACTGAATTCTGATGCAAAAAGGTTCCACGGAATTGCATGAAGATAATAAGACTACATATGTCTGCATTTACCTGCTGGACTCTGCACGAACTCGAATGGGATCTTTTGCCACACCCACCATATAGCCCTGAAATCGCTCCTTCGGGGTTCTACCTTTTTCTCATACCTGCAAAATATCTCCCACTCTGCACAGGACGTCCGAAATGAGATTGATCTGTTTTTTGGACTACAAAGTTTCTGGGCTAAAGGCTGTGAAAAACTACCAAAATGTTGGCAGAAAGTCACAGATTTCGGCGATCATCACTACCTGCAGTAACGGTACTGCTTCCATGGATTTTGTTTTCTAACTTTATTAAGAACGTTTTTTGGCGAAAACCATCCGTTACAACCAAAGATTTGAAAATCACATACTCATTACGAAGCTCGATTTTGGTGTTTCCGCATGAATTGAAAAAAATTCACACAACGAATTAATATTTGCAACACGCATCTCAAACGTAATGCAATCGAAAAATCGAATAGTTCACAGCTAATTTTACATATAGAAACGCAAGGGTTTTCAAATGGAAGGGGACTGTAACTGAGTCTGATATATCCTCCTCTTGATAACATTACATCAGATTTAATTGAATTCCTCTTCTTCGTTTTTCTGGCTTTCGTATATTTTCTAATTTTTAGGTTTCAATTTCGCATTTCTTTAGTTCTTATATCGTATATAAGGTATTTCTCCTACCGTCTTCGCATACAAGCATACTAGGCGTATTCGAGAGGTCCGTGGTTCTAGTCTCGGTGAAGGCGTTGCTCTTTTTTCATAACTCCTGCTCCAAAAATACCTAATATCTCTATACGTATATTTATAGAGTACTTTGAAATTTATTGGAACTCAATTTCACTTTTTTAGTGTTTTTGTATGTATATATATAGATAAATAGACATATAGATATATATATACAGGGTTATGCAAAACTCCATTAACGTTTTAAAGTTCAATAATTCACTGAATGGCGTAGGTATAGAGGTAAAACCTGGCACACATGCTTGAAATGTCATAGGATTTTATTGAAAGCAAAAACGTTGCTTAAAACGGCTAACAGATGGCGCTTCATGTGATAACAAAAGCAATACTTAGCATAACAATTCATTTTTAACAAAGCATTATGTTCTTTATAACAAATGTTCAACATGGCAGCCTTTATTCATCAACAATACCTATAGTCGAGGGACAATGTTGTGAACAGAGCTGTACAGCATATCTGTAGGTATGGTGAAAAACTGCCGTCGATGTTGTCTTTTAGCATCTCGAATGAGGTCGGACGATCGCGGTAGACTTGAGATTTCAAGTAAAATCCCGAACAATAGTTACACGGTTTGAGTTGGGGAGCTAAGAGGCCAAGCATGACGGAAGTGGCGGCTCAGCACGCGATCCTCACCAAACGATGTGTGCAAGAGATCTTTCATGCATGTTGCAATATGGGATGGAGCATCTTCCTGCATAAAAGTCATACCTTCCAACAGGTTTTCATCAAGCAGACTAGGGATAATGCGATTCTATAACATATACGCCTACCTCGCACCCGTCACACTGACAGTCTGAACAACAGAACCACGCATTTCCCTGTATGAAAAGGGTCCGATCAAAATGATGTGATAAATCCACATCACACAATGACTAGCATCCTGAGGCGAGGATAGAAAAATGACAAAGTCATGAAAGCACTGATTCCCTCTCAAACTACCTCTCATTTCATACACGATTCTCATGCAGCGTCGCTGACATTTTGCTGCTCAGTCCCATATGTTGGCCTTTTTTTGCTTTGGTTTAACAAGTAGTCTATTTTTAATTGAAGAGTAAATCAGTATTGTTTGTAATCCATTTGCTGAAAATGTAATTAATCTTCTGACATCTTCCCACCAGTGTCCGAGTGGTAAAGTAGCTGAATAATGGTAGTTCGACATGGGTTCCATTTCAGGCGAACAAGTTTAATGAGCTGTTTTTAAGTTGATAATTGTGTAAGTAGTGTTAAAATTAAAGTTGGCTTATAGAGCTTAATATGTATGCTTACGAGTATTATGGCTGAGCAAAAATTCTATTTGAGAAGGGAATATACAAATCTTGATTCATATACAGAAACTGTTACAAATGTGTTAAATTTTCTTTGGAAGAAGCAAAATTATGCGTTTCAACTAAATGTTACGAATCTGAAAAATCTGTGTTTTGAAAATAACTATTTTAGTAATGTCTTTTAAGATATTTGATCCTGCCGGTGTAATATGTCCACTTCTTATACTGACCATGATATTTTTGCAGTTTACATAGATAAACCGAAATTACATGAACCAAGATGAAGAATTTGATTTCAACATTAATTATTAATTTCTCAAATAAATAAAAGATATTGCTTTTTTTTGAAAACATTGAAATTCTAACAGGTGAATAAAATATGAACCAAATCCAATAACAATAATAAAACTGTGGGACGGTCCTCAATAAATTTAGAAAGGAATACGTTTGGATATACGATTGACAATGCAATAAATTAATACGTTTCGTTATTTAGGAACCCACTCTTTTATTATTCGTGATATATAAAATTTTAGATGAATCCAGTAAAGAACATTTTATCTATTGTTCCTGTTAAACTATACGATAAATTGCTTTTTTCCTTTCAGTTCATTAATTATTTCATGTGTTTTAAATAAAAGCTTATTTTTCAAAAATCGCTTTTTAATATTTTTGTTTTTATCTTTTTAGTCTCAGTGACTCGCTATTAATAAAATTATTTAACTGAAAACTCGTTTCTCCACATGATTCATCACTCTTTTACATTCAACAATTCTATTACGTAAATGGTCTTAAAATTACAGTAATTTAGTCAAAAATGAGAAATTATATTAAAAATCTCTTACGAAGTTCATTTAAAAGATTTTTTCGCAGTCTACCCAATGGTGCAAACAATAAAATTATGAACATTTAAGCAATAAAGTTAGTTAAACGAGTTTTTAGTCGTTAAACGAAAATGGATGTGAAATTTTTTTAAAGTTAAATATTATAAATTTATAAAGTATTTCTCCTGTCTTCTTGGCATGCTTTTGTATTGTAACGGTCAGCACACTCGGCGCGCATTCGAGAAGTCCGAGGTTCCAGTCCCGACGAGGACACTGCACATTTCTTCATGTCTCCTGCTTCAAAAAAAAAACCTAATGACTCTACAGTGGCTCCCGAACTAAAAAATCCTGGTGATTCTACATCACCAGGATTTGACGGCTAGGTCCCCGAATCCCCAGTCGCCCTTTAAAAGGGGGAGTATATAAGGTATTTCTTCCGCTTTCTTAGCATGCCTTCGCGGTGCACTGGTCAGCACACTCGGCGCATATCCAGAGGTTTGGGATACGTGTCCCGGCAAGGGCATTGCTCTTCACATCTCCTGCTTTCAAAACATACCTAATTACTCTACAAATTTACAAAATGCAAATCACATTTTTGAAATATCACTTCACCACTTTATATTATTGTCCACAAAGAGTGCGTGTGCAAAAGTTGAGCTTCATGGCTTGTAATGAAGTAGTACAACAATTGAGGCAAAGTTTTGACAAACACCATAAGGGAATCAAATGAAAATGTGGCTAAATTTAAAAAATTCTAGAATGTCCAATAATTAACATTTTTAACAACAGAACGCAAAGAATTCAAATCTTTAGAATATTAAATTTTTCTAACAGATACATACTACTTTACATAAGAATTTTAAGTGCCTTAAAAGAATATAATACTACGTACCATAGTAAAATTCAGAAAAATCAGTTTTTGATACAAAATGTTGGGGAAAATGTATATCAACTTATGAAATTGCAGAGGTTGAAAATGACACACAAGATTTCATTGCAAATAGTCATAAACGCTAATCATTACTTAAACTATGATTTTTTTTAGATTAATAAAATGAACTACAAATAAGTCTATCTGTGAAAAGCGAGGCAGAAAAATATAGCAGCTATAAAATGGTAGAAGACTTGGGAAGCTGCAAGTAATTATTTCCCGCAAAGGGAATGGTATAAAGATATCACACTATCAATTTCATTATTATGCTGCAAAATCATAAGCTTAAACTATGTTTTTCAATACTGTTAAAGAAAGAAGCTGTTTCGTTTTTGATTGTGGCATACTTTTTTAAATGTAGAAAATCGGTCAATTAACTTTTCTTTATCATTCTTTTTTTAAAAGAGGAGGAACACTAAGTTTCTTAACCAGTTACAAGTTCAAAATTTTGCAATCAATATGTCTTAAGATGTTGAAATTTTTAGCATCATAAACGTCAAATAACCGAAAAAAATCAAACGATTTTCAAACATTCGCCAACAAATCAGAAGTAACATTAAGAATTTAGTACCAATTTCATTTAAAAAATATTTTCGCATTCTATCCGATTCTGCAAACAGTACATTTCATCGATTTTTGGTATGTTCGTTAAACGAAAATAAGTGCGAAACGCCGTTAAACATTAAACACTCTAAATCGAATATTGAAAAATATTTTTATCCCATTATATTGTCATCCACAAACAGTATGTTTACAAAGTTCACACGCAAATTAAAATTGACAGTTCTTTTTCACAGAAATGTAATATGTTTGCTAATCATTTCACGGCCGCCCTTAACTTTGACTCCGACGTGCTTTGCAATATCTTGTCCCTCCCAGATAGGTTTTCCTGGTTTTTAGTAAAAAGTTAAGTTTTTAATTTGCATCTTTTCTGCCATTTCTGGCTTACGTGGCTTATTTCCTCGGGATGGTTATGTAGAATTTTGAGTCGAGTATAGAAGTATAAGAAGGTAGATGGAACCGGAGAGTTGTTCGATGTCCGAGTTACCTAAAGTAGTTTGCTCTCTGAAGAAGGCCAGTCCGAGTCTGGGCCTAGATAGGGCGGAGCAAGTTGGAGGATGAAGCCGCGAGAAAATACACTCTTTAACAAAAAAACATCGACGCACCAAGAAGGAATCATCCTATTGCTTTGAAATTTCGTATGCATAAATGCTTTACCAAATATGCACATGATTAAAATTTGGTGCCCAATTAATGGATAGTGAGATGTCCAGAGCATTGGAACTGCGCATCCAGCAGATGTATATAAAGAGCTGTTCTTAAACTGTTGTTAAAAATTTCTGTTGCACTGCCGTTTAGAATACCTTTCAACGACTGACAAAATGCCTCGATGCAGGATTCGAGCTCATTACCAGCAACTGGCAGAGTTTGAAACAGGTCGTATCATTGGATTGAAAGAGGCAGGTTGGGCAAATCCGAGAATTGCTCGTCATATGAGTCGAAGTGATGCGGGGATTAGAAGATGCTGGCAACAATGGGTGGACGATGGCAGATTTCAACGTCATGATGGTAGCGGTCGACCTACGGTCACAACAGATCGGGAGTACAGAGTGATTGTCAGATCAGCTGTCACGGAGCTTGATTCATCGCTATCAACCAACAGACGTGCGACCCGCACACGAGTGTCCACCATGACCATTCACAGACGGCTGATAGAGCGAAATCTACGCTCGTACCGACTTTTACGCTACCTGCCACTCATGCCTGCAAACTGTGGAGCCAGATTACAGTGGTGCTTGGCTCAGTCAGGTTGGAATGATGCTGATTGGGGACGTATAATCTTTAGCGACGAATCCCGCTTCCAACTGTGTCATGACGATCATCGAAGATGAGTCTGGAGACGCCCAGAGCAGCGTGCCGATTCTGCCTTCATTATTGCACGCCACACAGGGTCTCAACCAGGAGTTATGATTGGCGGTGCCATTTCCCTTGATAGCTGGGCCCCTTTGGCTGTCATTAGAGGCGCGATTACAGCACAGCGATACGTCGACGACATTCTGAGACCTGTTTTACTGCCGTTACTTTTGCAGTACTCTGCCCTTATTTTTCAAAGAGTTCCTTGGCCCGCCAGATCTCTCTCCCACCGAGCATGTGTGGTATATGATGCAAAGGCGAGTGCATTTACTAGGGAATATTGATGACCTTGCCTGACAAATGGAGCAAATTTGGAAAAAATACCGCAGGAGACCATCCGGGAGCTTTATCAGTCTATGCCCCGTAGTGTGGCAGCTTGCATCCAGGATAGAGATGGGTCAACACATTATTGAGTTATTTACTTTGTCACGACGTAACTCTGAAATAAATCTTTCAATTGTTCTGAAATTTTAATCATTTTCTACTCTGTGCATAATCTTCCTATCCACCAATTCTTGGTTCCAGCGGACAACTCCTTCTTGGTGCGTCGATTGTTTTGCTATAGTGTGTAGTTGCTGCTGATTACCGATATTTAAATCTTGGCCAAAGTAGTTGATTCCAGAGAAGTGCTATCCAAAACGGTAAGCTGCTAGTGAATGTACAACACGCTAAAGTTGATAGCATTTGTGGTTCATCTTAGAACAAAACTGAAGTGTTAATATTTGCATAGTCAAAGTAGACTGTTATCTGCACTTTTATGTTACTTTCAAGTACAGCCTAATTAAAGTTTTAAGTTAAATGTTATTCAGTTCTTGTCTGTAAAAACCTAGAAATATCACTTTCATCACCATAACTCGTGCAAGGACTTCAGTGGTATCTTATAATTAGAAACCCACAGAACTATTTGCAGTCGTTACAACAGCCCAAACACTCTCAAATCCATCGGTAAGGTGCTATAAGCTTATCAGGAAATAGGTTAAAACTCGATAACCAAACTTCTATCCGTAGCAACAAACACCATGAGTGAACTAAATAAAAGCTTAGTAATAAAAATAATCTTTGTTTAAATTCTAGCACAGATCTTATCTATGCAAATGTTTAGTGGAATGTTTGTTTATCTTTAGTTAATTTTTAGCAATAATGTTTGAAAATCGAAGCAGCTGCAAAAATCTGATTTACTTTTCATGCAAGACAAATACTAGACCGGAAGTTTTGAGGATTTTACTAAATTCTAAGCAGAAAAGATAACGGGCTCCATTTGCCCCATAATTCATATCTTCTTTGAAAAGGACTTTTCTCTTTTAGGCATTCATATCGTATCTAATAATTATTTTTAAAAGATTAATGTGTTTAGTGTAAAAACTAAAAACGTGATGCAGAATTTTTAATAAGACAGAATTTATCCAAATGTAAATTAACAGTTTTCTTAAAGCTCATTTCACTCACGTTAATTTTAATCCAAAAAAGATGGTTAAAAGCATTTCTAAAGTAACATCTATTAAAAATAAAAATGTTCCAACGCCGTTAGGTATAAGAGTATTCAAAATTACCGAAAACTGTTAGACACGCTAATAATTTACTAAAATTTCAAGTTATCTTTTTTAAACAGAAATCAAACGGAAATGGGAATTCCAGTTGATTTCCAAAGATACCTTTTCCGAATAGATTTAATTGCATTCCCTTTAGTGTTAGCTTAATAAGATAAATATTATCTTTAATTTTACTTTAGTTACATTAATTAAGATGCCGAATCGCCTTACGAGCTTCGTTCATTAATTTATCTCAGAATTTTAAGCTCCTGTCAGAAGTAAAACATTCTATATAATGTAAAATTATCTGGATAAGTTTTTTTAAAGTTTTAAGTAATTTAATTATCATGATTTCGCATTTGAAATTATTATTTGCAATATCTGTTACTTAAAAATATATGGATAAGTAAGAAAACTAATTAGCTACACTTATGACATTCATGCGCGTGAAAAATAAATTTCTTAAAGCGATGTCGTCGAATACGTTTCCCTTTATGCAGAATGCAAACCAATTAATTATGAAACGGAATTTCACAATTCCTTCATTATTTATCTATCGCACTGGATTTAAAGGCAATGTAAGCTTTGAAACTTTATTATGCTCTTTAAGAAAAATTGTCTGTATGTACGCACGTACTATGCTGTCTGTATGTACGCACGTATACATGTATGTATCTCTTATAACTTAAGAACGAGTAGCCTCGGAACGTTGAACTTTGTGTATAGGACAGCTATAACATGTAGATGTGCACCTGTTTAGTTGCAATCGATCGTACAAAAAGTTTATATATATATATATATATATGTACCCACTCTGTTACTCAGCTCATTGAGCTCAGCTTTTTTATTCTTATATGCTGGTAAATTGCGCATTTTTTGCTTTAAAAATGATTGAATTGTGTTGTTCTTATCTTCCGATTAAGGTTTTTATGCCTTTAATAAATCTGCATACAATATTTGTAGAATTATTCAACAATTTAAAAGTTCTTTAAATGCAGCTAAGCCTAACTATTTTTTACCATAGCAGTCATATTTGTTTACATTTGAATCTTACCAGAATAGTGTATTTGACGCCAATTTAGAGAAACTAAGCTTCGCAACAACAAAGATAAAGCCTTCTTTTATTATTGCGAATTAAATCATGCTTAATCCATTCTGCAATTTATTCGAGAAAATAAGTGTTTGATTTACTTCGTAATTTTTAGTATAGATATTGTGAGTTTTTATGGATTTTTGTCTTGTCGCGAAATGAGAACTGAATTAATTGAATGAGAAATACTGAATCGTCTGTGAAAAACTGTTCCTTTTTTTCTTTGTTGGTTTGTTTAATTTCTTTATAGGTCGTTTTAGATTTACTACAGCATTTGAATAAATCAAGTGGCAACAATTAGATAATTCTTCAGATGATATATTTTTTTTTCATTCCGAGTTGTAAAATGAATGAGATGTAACGCTGTTAAGTGAACCTAGCGCTAGAGTGTAAACAAATATCGTGAATTTTAAAGAGTCCATTTATTCTAGTGTGGCTTATGCGCTATCGACGAAGTAGATTTAATTCAATCCAATAAATTTAAATGAAATGAAAAAAAAAGAATAGAATTTAGTATTCCGTACAAAGAAGTCAGGTGGTGTACACATCAGTTTTTTTTACTTTCGTGTACGAAGTAAAGAAAGTACTGTAATCACAAAACAATTGTATACATAAAATACAAGTATGTATAAATATATTCCCATCCTGTTACTCGACTCGTTGAGCTCACTTTTTTTATTCTCATATGTTCGTTAATTGTTCCTTTTTTGCTTTAAATGTGATAGAATTAAGTTGTACTTTATGTTCTGGTTAAGGTTTTTATACCTTTAGTTAAACTGCATTCAATAGTCTTTGAATTATCAACAATTTAAAAGTTTAAGTGTCACTAGGCATAATGTGAGTGCTGCATGTTTACATCAGAAGCTATTAGTAATATAGTGAATTAAGTCAGTTGGTGGACTAACGTCGGTGTCTTTTTGCCCAGTGGGACCAGAATATAACTTCAGATGTTTGTGCACTGAAAATTTTGTCTTTCTGCCTACTGACCGAATTACTTGTTTCGCATACAAACTTTAATTTTAACTGTAAAATTTGTTTTTCTTTAACTTTTTTAATTGTATTTGGTGTTTTAGGTTTTCCTATATTTTGTACTTCCTGTGTTCGAAGTTCTTTGTATTTTTGACTTCCCGCGAAGTAAGAAGTGAATTGATTGAATGAGAAATATATATCTAGTGAAATTCCAGGAAATAAGTTTAAATGAAGTGTAGCAAAAATTGCTATAATTTAATAGGCAGTATAAGGAAATCATGTGATATCCATTTCACACATTTTTGGCTCAAAGAGCGTTAGCGCTGAAGGGCTTATTAATTTCGTTTTGGCATTTTCCGTTGATTAACTATAAACGGCGAATCACTTTTTAAATTGTTGCCATCAAATATTAGAGTCCTGTGTTATATTTTCAGAAATTAAATATTGAAGAATATACATAAATATATGAATGTTTCTAGCATTGTAATAAAACAAAGCTACCTACAGCTATCCAAATTTGAATAACGTACGTCTCCACGCGAATATGGGCATCTGGAAGCCCAAATATGGGGAATTTGTTTTATTATATATTTCATATTTTGTGATATCTTAACGAATTTTTGATTAACAATATCAACGATTTCAAAGCGAGCAATGGCAGCACTGTACGGACAAAAAAACATTTTTATCTACAGCGCGTGAGACTGTGTTTCCAAAAATCTAAAGATATGCTCATTTTATAATTATTTTGCGATATTGCTCTTAAACTGAATTTTATGGTTTAAAAGCGCAGAACGTGATATTTAATAAATGAAGGTAGCACACAAAGCATTAAAAAAACATCCCTTTGGGGGTTATATAAAATCTGAAGGCTTTCAAAAAAAAAGAGATTTTTTCCCAGAAATCTTGATTTAACAAAAAAAGAATTAAAAATCTCTCAAATTCATTGTTTGCATCATCGGAGAACGCGTAAAAAAAAGTCTTTTAAAGGAAATTTGCGAGAAGTGTTCAACTTAATTTCTGATCTTTTTGAAATTTTTTGAAAATTATACGGTTTTTTTTCCATTTTGCCTCCGATTATCTAACGTCTATTAAATTAAAATTTCAACCTTTAAAAATGTATCGGGTAGAAAATTGTGAAATGTTTACTGATTTTAAAGGTAGTAATTCGCGCTCATTCGAAACAAAAATGATAAAAATTTATTAGCTGAGATATTTTTTACATTTAAAAAATATTTACAAAGCAGAAACGGAATTATTGATTTTTCATTTCATAATTTCAAGGTTATTATTTCATTATATCATACTAATCCAAAATTAAAGTGTTTCGTTTGAGGCAAAAGCAATATTTTGTTGTTTAGTTTTTTTTATTTTACAGTTCAAAGCATGTCTGTAGTTGCTAAATTAGAGAAAGTGTTCGATTTAACATTTTCGAAAGGTACGAAAATTCTTGATCTGAAGAATCTGATAAGGAATGTTTTCAACACTGATCTTGAATTAGTGAAAAATGCAGTACTTAATGTTATTTATGGATGCGAAGGAAGAGATTTTTTTTAAAAATTCGACTTAGAATTTTTTTAATTTGACGTTGAAACGATTTTTCGCACATATCTACGTCTAATGAGAAAAGTAAAAGTCTCCGAATTTTCCTGCTTGCACACACAAAATAAATAAATAAATTAAATAAAAAATAATAATTGAAGCTTATAAGAAATTTTGACTAATTTTTGACTTTTTGGCAAAAACGCTGAAAATTTTCGATCGGCGTAAACAATTCTTGGAAGTAAAAGAACGATTATTCATTATCAAAAATTGATTTTTCAGCTCAATAATTTGAATGATAGTGTGTCACTGAGACTAAAAAGATTTTTTAAAAAATCAAATTTTATTAAATAAGCTTCCATATAATAAAGTTCACAAAATAATTAATAAACTTTAAAAGAAGAAAAATAATTTATCATGCAGTTTAATGGGAAAAGGGGACAAGAGATTAAATAATTCTCTTTACAAAATTCATCTAAAATTTTATATCAAGAATAATAAAATGTTAGTTGGTTATTTAGTTTATTATGTCAAGTTTATTATGCTGTATTCAATCTCTCTTGGCTCGATTGTCTGAATGCCCATCTTTTTAAAATTCGACTTAAGGACTCTTCTCTCTGTACTTTTTGCAACTTTGGATAGTCCATGGATAGGGAGCATATTGACAAATGCACTGTACTATTATCTTTTAATCCTATTGTTCTTAAGTATTTGGAACCTTCCTTTCTTTTTTTTTCCCAATGGCGGGCTCTCAGCCGACTTCGGCTCGGCCACTACTAAGGCGAGAGATGGTGGTCACTTCGTTATGGAGGCGCCTAATAGGTGGGCCACCTTTGCCTCCTATGAAGGGACGGACAGTTTACAGCCATGCCTTCTCCGGGATTCGAACCCAGGCCCTTTGGTATCGTAGCCGGCTCCCCTAACCACTATGCCGTCTGGGCTACTACCGTATTGGGAACCAAGATCAAGGCAAATGGCTTAGTGGCGAAATGTCTGGCATTTGTATAAACGAAATAAAATTATGTCAAAGCACAGAAGGGCTATCTGTCTATGGGAAGGGATGCCTTCGTGGAGCCCTTTTTAAGAGAAACTGGATCGAATACAAGTTTACATGTAGAGAAAACCATGAAAACGCCCATGCAGCCAGTCCGTTCGCCTGGATTCGAATTCAAGTCGGAGCTAGTAGTGTTTATCGATTTTACCGCTCAGAAACTGGTGGGTTGAATGATAGGAGAGTGGTGACGAAGAAAGGGGACATGTGGTATCTAACAAAAGTAAGCTGGTATATGTCCCACGCTCTCCACTGTCTTACACCGGCAGCTCCCGTGTCCCAGGTGGGAATGCACTTGCTTCTTTGTGAAGTCGCATGAACACACGGGGACTTGGATGATGTTACATGAATGCGTTAGCTGCATGAATGTATAAGTATTGAATTAGTGTGAATTACTCTTAGAGTGCTCTTGAGCGCACATTGCCATAATTCTTAAATACATTAAATACTATTAATAATTCTGAAATACATCACATACTTTCAATACTATATTAAATATGATCCTTTAATTAAACACATTAATACATTGGGTACATGATTAAGTTGCATGGATACATTAGTTATGTACTTGAGAGCTTGATTACAGTAAGACACTTGAATACATTAAACCTGTTTACAATCATTATTTGGGAATTTGCGTTATTTGACTACATACATGCGTTAATATAACACATACATGATTATGTTATATGAGTGCTTTTTATACACTTGAATGCTAGTTATATACACTTGAATACTTGATTGCAATGGAGACATTTGATTAGTTGATTACATTGTCCTAAATACATTCATTATATGAGTACTTGAGTACGGTTGTTGACACTTACATGTATACAATAATTCTTGGATATATAAAGTACCTATGTATCATGGTTTACATTGAATACATAAATTCATATAAGCTTGAATACATAAAATCATATAATCATATATGTTATTTTGTGCATACTTAATTAATTACCTGTTTTATTACTGCTGCAATTCTGGCACTCGTTGGGCTGAGTGAAAAAAAGGATAAGCTAATAAGTAATAAATGATAATCGAAAACTACACTGTCTAATAAATAAGTTATAAACTTTATACATTCAGTCAAGGGCGCCCTAAACTTTTATTTTACGTTATTGGTAGTTGCAGTATTTGTAATAAGAATTTTGTGAAGAAATTTATTTAATCTCTTGCTCCCATTAACTATATGATAAATTATTTTTAGTCTTTAAGTGCAGTAATTATTTTTTGAGTTCTAAGCAAAAGCTTATTTTATAAAAACATTTTTAATTTATTTAGTTTTTTTATATTAAATGCAAATACTATAAAAATACCAAGCAAAAATTAAAATCATTCTCCTCATAATAAAAACACCGTTTAGTATAACTTACATATTTAGAACGCAATTTAGCTAACATCTTGTATTATATAAAGTGCGATGTACTGTAATACTGGATATAAAAAAAGCAAAAATTTATATCCTGTATACCCTCGTATAACCTTAAAAGATCCTTAAGTACTTTTTGCTTCTTGTGTGCGACCCATGTTAACCTATTTTGCCGCTATTTATTTTATTACGATTTCTTTGTTTGCCTCCAATCCTTACCTAAGAATAGGTCGTGATAAACCCAAGAAAACTTTTAATTGGAAAAGACAACAAAGCCTACCCAATATATGGTTGAACGACTACAAAGCAGAAAAAAAAATACCTCCTCCCAGCCTTAATGACTTGTAATTGCTTACATACACTCTCTCTCTTTCTCATTTTTTACGATCGAAATTGAAATTTTATGCTAAGCGATTAGGTTTCCTTGGTTGGAGAATTTCGCTTGGAACATGTTTACGAAGCGTGCGGCTGTAAACTCTGCAAACCTGGTTTATTTCCGAAAATGAAAAAGCTTCTTTACTTACTCCAGTATTGAGCGATAAGAACGTAATGGAAATCTCGCAGAAGTTCCTAAATAATATACTTCTAGAAAGTGTGTAATTTACTAATCATTAACCTCTAGTGAGTGAAAGCTCTGATTTGAAGTCGCAGAACCGATGAAAGTTGTTTACAGGAAGTATGCGACGGGGGAAAAATCAATAATTTTTAAAATTCTGCGTAATGGTTTTATGTTAAAAGCATTTAAAGAGTTCTAGAACCTTTTCTTCCTAGATATACATTATTTGATTTTGCATTCTTTTACAGTTGCAAAGGCAAGCAGCTAAAAGCATTCGGAGATGGACCTGTGGATACGCATTTTTGAGATGCAGAGCGGTCTTAGAATATTACAGATCAATTGTGAGGGACATTCAAATGTAAACAAGAATTTGTCAACTAAATTTTATTTACTGAATACAGTTTGAAGATTTACAGAGTGATTTTCTTTCTAATTGCCTGTCACTGGAATACATTTCTTTCAGTGCCATTTGTTAATTCTAGAAAAATTAAAGTTATAAGGTATTTCTCCCGCCTTTTTATCGTGCCTTCCTGGTGTAGTGATCAGCACGCTTCGACGCGTATTCGGAGAGGTCCGTGGTTCGAGTCCCGGCGAGGGTATTGTTATTTTTTCACATCTCCTGCTTCTAAAAAAATCATAATGTCTCTACAAAGTCTTTTGATTGCCTGTTCATCCATTCTTGGGCAGCGTCATTTTGTTGAACTGAATTTCCTTCCTCCTAAAAATTTCTTAAGGGGATAGAAAAAATGAAAATGCTAAGCTGCTGATCTGAATTTACGTAGTTTTTTAATTCTAAAATAAATCTGAGATTAAATAAAACTTTAGTTACTAAAATATGTAATGATGGCTAGCTGACCAACACTGTTGTGAACTTTCTGTCCCGACATGTTGAATACAATGAACTGCAGCGACGGAAAGAAAAACTTATTATTGACAAGTTCAAACATTTGTGTGTTTATCAGTCAGAATGATTATGTTGAACTCTTTATACGCACGGAATGCAGAAACTCCTGCTTATGTTTGAATATATTTACACCGAACAGCCATTACATTATGACCACCCTTTTAATAACATGTAGGGCCAGTGCAGAAACATACTTCGGCCTCCAGTTGCGTAGACCCGCAATGTACCCTGCATAGTGTGTTGAGAAACACTGTTTGGGTCGCCACTGTTGTAGCTGGTGGTAATTTCGGCTGTTGTAGCTCTTCGAAACTGCGAACAATGCCACTCTCCACTCTCCTCTGGAATCAATGCACCGTCGATGACCGGTGCTGGCCGGTGACTTGTCGTTTCACCATCCATAATTACTTTCGATATGTGCTCACAACAACTGCTCGTGAACAGCCCACTAAACGGGCCGTTTCTGATACTGATGTTTCCAGTCATCAATCCATAACGATTTGAACTTTATCGAAGTCTGATAATCACGCTATGTTTGGGAAGATCTTGATACTATTGTTATTATTCTGACATGCAGCGGGAATTCTTATCCCTGCTCTTTCCCGATTCCTGAATGAATCCCAAATTGGGCTTGAAGTCTGAGGAAATCCTGTCTGATGTAGAAGTGCGTTCACTCAAGAAAGAATTTATCATGAGGATGAGGTCACGCGGCAGGTCGATCATGATAAGTTTGAACAAACGTTCTGGATGCCAGACGCAGTCAAAAGCTTTTGCCACGTCTAGGATCAGGATGGTAACACTCATTTTATTGTTCAAAGCCGAATTGATGAATTCAGTCAGGCGAACTAGCTGCGTAGTTGGTGGAAAGTTTTTTCTGAAACCATGCTGGTAATCTGCTAGACACTTGAGGTAATCAGTCAATCTGTGGTAGATAAGTCCTTCGAGAATTTTACTGATTGAAGACAAGAGCCTGATGTGCCTGTTGTTAGCTGGATTATGGTGTGGTTTTTCTGGCTTAGAAATCAGAAAAACGTTCGCACGTTTCATGCATGGGGAAAGTAATTTAGGTGCGTGCAAGCGTTGAAGATGCTTGTCAGTTTCAAGTCATTTTAAATGGAAACTTTTTTAGCATCCGATTACTGATGCTATCATTGCCTGGAGCCTTTTTTTGTCTTAGCGCCCTGCTGATTTGGTTTATTTCATGAGGAGTAACAAAGTTCGTGATTTTCGAAGTACTGTGTGCGTTTAGCCAGGAATTTACAAATTCCGTGACTTCCTTGTCCGAGTCCGAATTTGTAGGAAACGTGTTTGGCCTGATTTGCTCAGCAAGATGTTCAGCGAAAAGTTCGGCTTTCTCATCATCCGTGCAAGCAAAACCGCTTATGCATAGCCGCTTTATACACTCCAACACCAGCCGCGCACTCGCAGCGATTTTATTCCTGGGTGAGCCCTTTGTTATAGATGAAGGTGGTCATAATGCAATGGTTTTTTGGTGTACATAATTACATGGATATACAGAGTATTCACAAAATTCCTTTGCCAGGGTTTATTTTCGTGACTGTAGGCGGTGGACACATACTTCAAATAAAAACAATGCACTCATGTCCATAAATTAAGGATAATTCCAAGTCACGAGGAAATCGAACCCTAAAATAAAAATATCACCTGTAAAATCACTACACACATCTTCAAGAATCATATGCAAATTTCAGGAAGTAACCAGATGACACCGATGGTGCGTTACAATGACGAGAGTGTAAGAGGGTGAGTGATATATAAGGAATACAGGCAAAGAAGTAAAATTGTTCGCAGGCGCTTTATAAGCATTTCAGTGCAATAACCGAATAGTTATGACACAAAGAACGCATTTGGATAATTTTTTACGAGGTAGAATTATCGGCCGTCTGGAATGTAGGCGTACCCAACTGGAAGTATCAGACGAACTTGGAATTGTCCAGAGTCTCATCTCCAGGCTTTGGCAACGATTCCAAGATCATGGTAATGTGAGTAGACGTTACAGCACAGGTCGCCCCAGAGTTACAACGCCGAATGAGGACCGGTATTTGTCAGCTACTGCCAAAAGAAACAGGCGGAGCACAGCCTCAGACCTGTCTCGTCAGCTCTCTTCAACCACTGGTACGACAATTTCAAGGCAGACCGTGTACAGTCGCTTAGGGCAGATTGGACTATATACTCGTAGACCTATCAGATGCGTTCCACTTACTGCAACTCACTGTCGCCTGCGGTTAGTCTGGAATAGAGAGCATGCATTGTGGACACCGCAACAGTGGGCTTGTGTGATGTTTTCCGACGAGTCCAGGTTTAGCTTGCAGTCTCATTCTCGCCGGACTTTCATATGGAGAGCCCCAGATACCCGTTACCACCAAGAAAACATCATTGAACGACACCGTTACGGTGGTGCAGGAGTGCTCGTTTGGGGCGGAATTGTTCTGGGTTCCAGAATTGACCTGCATGTTCAAATTGTAACCATGACAAGCCAAATCTATCGGGACTTCATTCTAGAACAACATGTACGTTTGTTTGGAGGCGCCATGGGCGCACAGTTCGTGTTTATGGATGACACCTCCCGTCCTCACCGTGCAAACATCGTAACCGAATGCCTTCAATCGGAGGATATCACCCGTATGGACTGGCCAGCATTCTCACCGGACTTGAATCCAGTAGAGCACGTAGGGGACATGCTTGGCCGACGAGTTGCAGCCCGTCAACCTCCTCCTACATGTCTACCGGAACTTCGGAGAGCATTGCTTTTTGAGTGGTGTAATATCCCCCAAGATCAGATCGATAATTTTATACTCAGCATGCCTAGGCGTTGTACGGACTGTATTGCATCGTCTGGGAGACATACAATGTATTAACAATCATACCAACCATGTAATATTTGTTTTTTGTAAACAGGTTTTTTTTTTGTAATTTGCTCCAGGGAGAAAAAATCGCTAATATATTTAATAATATCAAACACATAGCATCTTTTTTTGCTCTTTACCTTTTGTTTAATAAATAAGCTTTACAAATAAGTCAAATTTGTTTTGCTTCTAACTCTTCCTTTGCCTGATTTTGCATTATCCTTAATTTATGGACATGAGTGTATTTTTAATGACGAAAAGATTCATGTTCCGTATTTTTAAAGTTCAATAAATTATTTTTGTAAAAGGTATGAAGCCTAGCATTTTATACGTTCCTCCTCTCCTTAAACTAACAATTAGGAACACATTTGTAATAATAAATGATTACTATGTAATAAGGAGTATTACAAAAATGTTACAGAGGGCTGCAGTGGCATGAGAAAAATTTGTACCGAAGAAAAGGTGTAACATACCTCATTGTAATATTGTATCATTTTATTGTATGGGCCCATAAACTCCCAAATATATAATCAAAACATAAAACTGCTGTAAGACAGCAAGAAAGGCATTGAAATGTCATAAATTAAAAATTTGGACATTCCGGTTTGCACCGGAAACACAATAACATGAGTCATACGCTTCTCACATAATCCTTATGGTAAAAAAAATGTAAGTAACAATTTCTGTGTTAAGATTTCAACCCGATAGTCACCGTTGAAAATTAAGAACACCATTTTACATGACAACTATGGTCAGTTTAGCATCAATAGTAATCAATAGTAGTTTTAAGTAATCACATCAAATTTTTTCTTAGATTGTGAATTAAACAGCAGGTAATAATTATCGACAGGTTTGTAGTTACCGTGACACTCTCCAGTTAGAGGAGTATGTGGTGACTATAAATTGACAGACGGAAAGCAAAATTCTACAGACCTTCCGCATGGATTCCAGACAAATAGGCATCTGGCTTTTTCCCCCTGGGCAGTCTAATCGTTTCAACTCAGCCATAGTTGTAGTAGGCCTTCCTCAGTGGTTTAAAAAGCATGTTGCACGTTAAATGCTTCTTATTCTGGAGAGATATTAGGTTATTTTGATGCTGGATAAGTTGGAAAATGAGCAACGCCTTCGCCGGAAATCGAACCACGAACCTCTTGGTTACGCGTCGAGCGTGCTGACCACTACACCACGAAGGCATAGGAAGAAGGCGGGAGAAATACCTTATAATTCAATATAACTTTTCTGATTGGAGAAGTGTTAGGTTATTGCCAAATTTCTGAACTTCTCAGGATTTAGTAATATCTCTGCTAACTAAAACATTTTTTTAAGTTTCTACTGGATTACAGTAATATAAGGAGAATACGTAGCAGCGAAAGACTATCCAGGTTTTACACAAATTTCAGTTATGAGATATACACTGAAGTGACAAAAGTCATGGGATAGCAATATGCAAATATACAGATGGCAGTAGTATCGCATAGAAAATGTATAAATTCGAAGTGCTTTGGCAGGGCTTTCATTTGTGTTCAAGTTATTCATGTGAAGAGGCTTTGATGTGATTATGGCCACACGACGAGAATTAACAGACTTTGAACGCGGAATGGTATTTGGAGCTAGACGCATGGGTCATTCCATTTCGGATATCGTTAGGGAATTCAACATTCCGAGATCCACAGTGTCAAGAGTGGGCCGAGAGTATCTAATTTCAGGCATAACATCCCACCATGGACAGCGCAGTGGTCGACCACCTGCACTTAACGACCGAGACCAGCGACGTCTGCGTAGAGTTGTCAGTGTTCACAGACAAGCAACACTGCGTCAAATAACCGCAGAAATCAATGTGGGACGTACGAGGGACGTGTCCGATAGGACAGTGCGGCGAAATTTGTCTTCCTTGGGCTATGCCAGCAGAAGACCGACTCGAGTGCCTTTACTGATAGCACGACATCGCCTGCAGCGACTCTCGTGGGCTCGTGAGCATATCGGTTGGTCCCTAAACGAATGGAAAACCGTGGCTTGGTCAGATGAGTCACGATTTCAGTTGGTAAGAGCTGATGGTAGGGTTCGAGTGTGGCGCAGACCCCACGAAGCCATGGACCCAAGTTGTCAACAAGGCACTGTTCAAGCTGGTGGTGGTTCCATAATGGTCTGGGCTGTTTTTACATGGCATGGACTCGGTCCTCTGGTGCAACTGAACCGATCATTGACTGGAAATGGATACCTTCAGCTACTTGGAGATCACTTACAGCCATTCATGGACTTCACGTACTCAAACAACGATGGGATTTTTATGGATGACAATGCGCCATGTCACCGGGCCACAATTGTTCGCGATTGGTTAGAAGAACATTCTGGACAATTCCAGCGAATGATCTGGCCACCTAGATCGCCCGACATGAATCCCATCGAACATTTATGGGACATCATCGAGAGGTCAGTTCGTGCCCAAAACCCTGCACCGTCAACACTTTCACAATTATGGACGTCTATAGAGGCAGCATGGCTTAATATTACTGCAGGGGACTTCCAACGACTTGTTGAGTCCATGCCACGTCGAGTTGCTGCACTTCGCCGGGCAAAAAGAGGACCGACAAAATATTAGGAGGTATCCCATGACTTTTGTCACTTCAGTGTACTTGTAGAGTTATTAGTGTTTTGGGGGGTTGGGAGAAGCAGGAAAAGGCGAAAAATGTGCAGTGCTCTCGCCGGGACTTGAACTCTGAACCTCTCGATTACGCGTCGAGTATACTTTTAATTCCACCCCGAAGGCATGCGGAAAGGCGGGAGAAAATACCTTATATACCCCCTTTAAAGGGCAACTGGGGATTAGGGAACCCAGTCCGAAAATCCTGGTGGCGACGAATTATATTGTCCACCACCTTTCAGTTTGGAAGCCACTTGTAGAATCATTAGATATTTTTTAAGCTGAAGACGTGAAAAATATGCAGTGCCCTCGTTGGGTATCGAATCCTGAACCCCTCAAATCTGAGTCGAGTATGCTTCCAGCTAAACCACGAAGGTATGCCGAAAGGAGAAAGAAAATACCTTATATACTTTTAAGTAAGATTTATATGGAATCCCAAAATTTACGGCACTAAGTTATGGTTCGGAGAAGTTCAACAGAAGATTTATCGTCCAATCTTAGTGAAAAAACTATAACTCATGTGTATGTTTAATCGAACCCTTTTCACAATAACTTTAAGTTAGCACAAATGCACAGCATACACTTTACAAAAACAATCACATTTCTTTAGGGGTTTAAGCTCGCATAAAATACTTAAAAAAAATATGAAATTATCACTTGAAATTCTCAAGGCAGAACCCTATTCAGCTTTTACTCAGATGTCTAAACACGCGAGTAAAGACGGTTAACAAAAGCCAATTAGATAATTCTAAGAGCTGCGCGGAAAAATAAGAAAGTCCTTATCGGTGCCAAAAGCCCACACCCTAATTTTAAAACCTCTTTTCTTATGCATACGTTTAATCCATAGCTGGCCGTTAAAACTGCTACCATAAATGCGGCAAGCAAATAATTTATCTCCTACCAGCATGAATCAGAATTCGACCATGGCCTATCAGAACTACGGTTTATCCTTCTGCTACTTTGTTGGTCGAGTTTATCGGGATCCCATGATTGCCAGGCAAATGTGGAAACGATGGGACCAAGATATCTGTACTGAATGCTATGCAGGATCTCAGCGGCCCCAATCACTAATGCAAGAAAGGACAGACATATTGTCCTCTCGGACTTGCAGCCACGTCTAGTACCTTGAGTCAGAAGTTAGGCTTGTGCGCAGGACTGCAACTATCCGCATGTCTGCAGCATCACGGTTTGTCAGCAAGGCCAGGAGGGTTACAGTACACTCGTATATTACATTACACTACCCATATCTGTCATCCGAGTCCCGTATCTACGATATCTGTCATCATTAGATTCAATGCCTAGCTGGATTACGACCTTTGTTATTTTCAGAGATGGCATCTCTGTGCGCTGAATTCTACACGCCGTATGCTCCAAACCACTTGCAAATTTAATCATATGTACTCATATCTGAGAATAATAGGCTAAATTGAAAATAACAATCATGAAACGGTTACGAAATTCAAAATAATTTGTTTTATGTGTGATATGAACTGAGGTGCGTTGTGTTTTGAAACGATTTGTAATGCATGAATTCTCATCACATATTTTCTTTTCGCCATTTTGAAGCAACTGTAAAATTCCGTTAAATAACCAAACAAAATCACATCTTGCTTTTGTCAAGAATAGGATAAAGTGCAAGAATTCGCTAATAACTGAATTTATAAAAAGGGTATTTTTAGAAAATCTTTTATCATATGATGTAGTAACAAAAACGACTCACAGCTTCAATATTTAGATTTTGATTTTCTTGAAGACTCGCTTCTTTGCTAATTCTTTTCAAAAACAGAGGATGAATACTTGTTTACTGCCGCACATATCACAATTCGCCACATTAACAATATAAGCAGCAAGAGGAGGTTTCGCGCTTGGAATGTTTGTCATGTTGATAATTGAGGTCTCTTTCCTACTGCTAATTGGAACAAGAATTAGGAGCTGTTTCTCTCCTAATTCTTCCTCCAAATTAATGTACTTCATTTGGAAAATGCTTACATCAATCGAAGGCCATTAAAAAACCCACAAAACAAATATATGTTGTGAAATGATTTTGGAACTAATTGGCACCCGCGTGAAATAAAGCATTTATAATCGTAAAGTCCCCTTTTGAACCTAACTTGGCATTTACGAAAAGCTGATAATCTGACATCTCTGCTGGAAAGAAAGATAATAGAGTTACTCAAGAGTGCTTTAAAATGTTTAAAGAGGTTTACTTTTCACAAATGAATACGAAATTAATTACGAAACTACGTGAATTGTACGATCTCAAAAGTTCTTTTGTAAGCATTCTAAATACTGAGCAGTTTTCAGAATTTTTCGTTAAATTATTCTAGGCAGATTTCTCGGAGTTGAATGATGTTGGTTACGTAAATAAACTTCATATCACAGAGTTGAATACCTTCTTAAGTTATTCTAGCTTAAGATTCGTATCATTTAACTGAAGGAATTAAGAAGTGTTTTTTAATGACCATACTATTGTCATTTTACTGTAAAGTCAGTATTTCGAAAAGAATTTTCCAACTATTCAGATGTTAAATTATTATTCACTTGTTGAGAAGGTAATATTGTTCTTGCTTTCGTGCTATTTTACATGTAAGTTAAATTAGTAATGCAATAAATAAAATATAAACAGTGCGGGTTATCAAATAATTGCGAAAGACGTAATTAAATAGGAAAACATTCAATCGAAAAAAATTGTAAATAGTATTACCAGAACAAACAGAAAATAACACTGGAATTTGTGAAAGGTACCTTATCGTTATGGTATTAGCTAAAAAATTCTGAAGTTGAACCTGTGTGACGAACATATATTTTAGTTGTTGTTGTTACCAATCTCACTTGTTCGACAAAGATCAGTACAAGCCACGACATTCATCTTGGAAAAGAGTCAGATGCGCCTGTCGTTGGCAAGAACCTCGAGCACCATATAGGTGACAGCACGACTTTAACTCAGTTCCGCCCCCAATCTCAGAGAGAGCACCCCAAGGCGGCGAGTTCGAGGGTCTCGCACCCTTCTTCAACTGCCATCAAACTCTCGACAATACTTTCGGCTCGCGGTATATTTAGATGCACAGACACTATACATTTACAAAAATCCATGCCATTTCAGGGATTCAAACTTAGACTCCTCGGCAAGGCAGTTAGCATCACTAACCACTATCTAGGTTGGGTGGCGCATTTTTATGTTCTGGATGGTAACGAAAGAATCGGACTCCTGTTTTCATCTGCTCTTATACAGAACGAAATAATTATTTAGAATGAAACCAAAAGTAACGTTTAGGTGGCTATGGGAAATTTTACAGCTATGGAAGGTTTTGAATCTGAAATCTTAAGCTGAGCTTCTGCTAATAAAATTTAAGAGATTCAAATAACTGCTGCTCAGAAACATATCTGTTCGATGGCACTTATATATTCTGAATCAAGGGACTGTTACATACTATTTTAAACAAATATGAAATAATTGTGTAGGAATGGAAGAAGAAACATTGGCTCTGCTTGTTACGCATCAAATTTATATTTAGCTGAGAAGTGTTGTATTTATAAACGAATGTGCAGTTTGCTCGAAATAAGCACTAATTCAATACGAGAATCCAGTAAGTCTTTTATCTAAACCCCTCCTACATTCATCGAATTTCAGCTATCGAATGCATTGAATAACGCATTCAATAAAATGAGAATTATACATAATTCAGACTTATACTAATTTTACGTAAACTCTGTAGACATGTCGGAAAAATACAGCAACATTTCTAAAGTATCTTTCCGTAGGATTATTATGGTAAAAACTTTTTATGAAATAGGTAATAAAAAAGAGGTAATCAAAGTCAATTTATAAGGAATTATTGCAATTCCCATGCGTGCTTCTTTAGTGAAAGGAATAGCACTTTCAGCTAGTAAATTAGAAGTTCCATGGTTCGAATCCCTTAGAGGGGGCTAGTTGATTTTTCCCCTTCCTCGAAGATTCTAAATGTTTCTACAAACCTACCGTTAAATTTCGTGTAGTTTAAAAAATTAAAGTTTGTTTCAATTCTACATATGTTACTTTCTTTACTGTTTTAAAATGTTAATCTCTAAAATTTCTTTGGTAATAAAAGAAAGTTAAAGGTACCAGTTTCCATGTTCCTTTTCAAAGATTTCTAAATCACGAAGTCTCAAATTTATACTAAATCCCTATTTCAACAGCCTAAATATTCTTTCACAAGAAATAGCTAAGAATGCAATTACGTAATGAGCTGTGCTCATAAAAGAAGAATGTAAATAGAATTATTTTACAACAAAAAAGATAAATTTCAAAATTAATCTAATTTCAAATGAATCAACATCTAGTTATATATATGGCTTTCATTTTTACCAAAATCTGAAAAAAAATTGCAAAATTTCGAAAATGCAAAGTAATCCATTTTCTTTTTTTGCCTGTAATTGTGTTTAATATTAAAATTCTAACAATGTTCTGTTCTAGCGTCTCCGAAATTATCGATTATAAATCAGTTTAAAATCCAATAAATGAACGAAAAAAATATTTACCCCATTCGTGACGTCATATACGTAAATCTTCATTCAACTTCTTCTGATGCCTTTTTCCCTCCCCTTCCATTCCTAAACGTAGTACTACTCACAGTTAAAGTACAGCTGCTGCGTTAATGTTCCCTAATATTCATGAATGTATCTTTTTCTTTTTTTATGTGATACAGGACAAAAGCATTAGATCAGAATCACAATCCTCTAAATCTTTTTAAACTTTTATTAGATTTTATCCTTCCCATTGGTGTTCTTTGGAAAGAATTTTCGAAAATGGCTTTGGGGTAAAATAATCGATTATAGGTAAGATGGGAAGCTTCGATTTCGGTTTTGGAATGGTCTCCCCCCCCCTTTCCTCCACTAGAACGTTTGCACACTGCCAGAGATACGCTTCTAGAGAAAGCAACCTATTACATTTTTTCCAATACCACCTGTGTCTGTCATAACAGAAATACTGAGAAGAAAAATGGTGCAATTTCTGTTCGAAAATCTTTTCGCTGTTTTGAGCTGCGAGTGATCTGAAGACATGGTGCGGACCAATTAAGAACTGACGGATGATATATTAAGCACCAGAAACTACACAACACATTAACGCTTAGTTTTGTGCGTATAGGAGGAAGCAATAAATTTCTTTCTGAGTTGCATCCCTACCCATTTAAAAGTTCAGGCACTAATAAATCATAACATTTCTTAAAGTCCCATTTAAAGAAAACTTAAAAGAAATTCAACTTTCTTTCACTTAAACTATTTGATATTAATTAATAAATAACCTTCCGGTATAGTTTTGATATTTACTATTCAATTCCTAATTTTTTTTTATTTTTGCTATGTCGTATTGCTCCTGATATTACTTACACATATGCTCATTTTTGAAAAAGATGTAGCCAGTCAGCTAACGCGTAAAAAGCTTAGGTTAAATACCAATAAAGCACTTTAAACTTATACAAGGTGTCGTAAGAAGACGTAGCTCGTCCTTGATACCGGTAACATGTTCTTTGGGAAAGATCGAAGTTCTTGAAAGAAATCAAAAACAATTCAATGTCTGTGACACTAAAATTAAGCTCCTGAATTATTATAACAACAGCTGAGAGATTGCATCGGGTTCTATTGCCAACAAGATTCCTTGCTAACAGTTCAGTTCAAATTCATCTGATAAGCAAGAGGAATTTTATAATTGGTTGTTTTTCTCACAGTGGAAATTTTTCATTGGCTGAATTGTTTAATTGTTGCTTTACTTGCTGAATTGTTTACGAGCATATAAAATGCTGGAAGAACTTGTGAACCTGCGGAGGATATTTCATGATGAAGTCCCTCATCCAATCAGATGTTCCTCCTGGCACACGTAACAAAGGGTCACGCCCCATTCACCCAATTCCTATGCTATCCTCCGGGTCACACAATCAAGTAATACTTCTACCTGAAGCGTCTTTGAGACAAACGTTATGACAGCCAGATAAAAACATGCATACTGCATGTTATTCGCAGGATATAGCGGAGCATGGAATATGGAACCTCGGGAGGCACGAAAATACGGCATTACTGTTGGATTCATGATTACGGCAGATGCATTTGGAGATGGCTATGCGAGACTGTTTGATTTTTCTGGCTGCTTTGGGGCTTGAGATGTCTAAACTGTGAGCATAGTGCCTATTTGCCTGGACCTGGCTTTTCGTCCGGCGCTGACAGTGTTACAGAAAAAGACAAGCAATAGATTCATCTTAACCGGACATCCACCTCATACACCCTCACATACGGATCCCGTATTTCTTTTTTGATAACTTTATATAAACAGGAAAATAAATTTTCATGAGGAAGTTAGCATAATAAGAGCAAATAAGTTTATCCTTTGGTCTTTTGTGTCTTTGCTTGTGTTTCCTTGTCTTGTCACCATAGCCAGGCATCGACCAAGACCCTACCTATGGTGAGCCATTATATACTTTTAGCTTTGTTGCAATACAACATCGCTAGTGCCAACATTTACCACATCAGACTCATAACCAGAATACGGTACACCACGATAATATCTACTAAGAATAATATCAAGTCTTGAATCAACAACAGTGCCATGTTTTGAAAGAAATTAACAATAATATACAGCTTGGTAACAATACACTGTCTGCCAACTATCTATTAGTCCAGCGGTTTGGTGTCGTCAAATAAAGCAACGTTTTAGCTTCCTTTTGCCTACCAATTCAGCCCTTCTGAACAAATCGCTTCAGAAAAATAATATCCATCTTGTGATAACATTTATGTCGAGTTTGATAGGATGATACGCAAGACTGAGCAAAGACACCTAATATGAGAGTAAGTTAGTTAATCAACCACTGAAGTCTTCCCTTAATCTTAATACACAAAACTTATAGTACTTTCTTATTGTACTGCCAGGTGCAGTGGTGGAATTTCTTTTAGCGCACTTAATCAACACTTTCAACACTGATCCTTCGAGACGATTTTGGCTGAACGTACTTACAGGAATTCCACCACTGCACCTGATACTAACAACAGTGTCTTTTTTGGTATATATCCTAAAGCCCTTATGTATCGACTGTTCCCCTATAGCGAAAAGGTAAAAAGAGAAAACCGTCTATCTAATGATATTAACGCTGGAGCTGTTTTTCAAGGCCCACATTTTCTGGAATTTCTTGATCTCTTTTTGCAGAGTTGTGTGATTAAACTTGCAATATAATAAATCATAATTGTCATTACTTGCGCCAAGCATTTGCAATCAGTTTAGTTCCAAGGAAGGCTTTAATAGATATTTTCTGAATGCTTAAAGACTACTACCTAAAAAATGTTATAATTTAAATAATAGATTATGTTTTTTCTTTCAACATTTTAAACTTTTTTACTATTCTTAATATATAAATTAATTATAATATATAAATATATATATAAATTAAATAAGATATAAATTAAATATAATATATAAATTAAATAATATTAAATAAAACATAAGCAAATACGTTTTTATTATGTTTTACTTCCTTGTACGAAGTAAAAACTGTAATCGCGAAAACTTTCGGGTATGATATTTCAACGCAAAAATCTATTTTGACCGTTATTGAATGCAATTTAACGACGTTTTTTTTGCGTGCCATCTGTACGTACGTATATATGTATGTATATATATATGTATCTTGCATAACTCAAAAACGAGAAGCCTCAGAAAGTTATATATATAACGTAATATAATCAGCTCAGAGATCTCAATTTCTTTATTCTTATATGTTTGTAAACTGTGCTTTTTTTTTTTTGCTTCAAAAATGATTAAATTATGTTTTTCTTGTATTTCGGTTAAGGTTTTATGCCTTTAGTGAATCTGCACGCAATATTTGTAGAATTAGCAACTTTTTAAAAGCTGTTTAAATGTGTCTAAGCCTAATTTTGTTTACCATAGCGCCATATTTGTTTGCATTTGAAACTTAGCAGAATAGTGGATTTGTTGCCAATCTAGAGAAACTAAGCTTCGCAACAACAAAGATAACGCCTTCTTTTATTATTGCGAATTAAATCATGTTTAATCCATTCTTTAATTTATTCGAGGAAATAAGTGTTTAAGATTTACTTCGTAATTTTTAGTATAGGTATTTTGAATGTTTACGCATTTTGCCTTGTCGCAAAGTGAGAACTGAATTAAGAATGAGAAATACTAAATCGTCTATGAGAAAGCGTTTTTTTTTGTTTGTTTGTTTTTTTTGTTTGTTTGTTTGTTTGTTTTGTTTGTTTGTTTGTTGGTTGGTTGGTTTAATTTCTTTTACACATCGTTTAAGATTTGGCAATGATTAGATAATTGTTTAGGTGATATAATTTTTGTGCATTCTGTGTTATAAAATGAACGAGATGTAATCCTTTTAAGTGAACCTAGCGCCAGAGTGTCGCTATGGTAAACAAGTATAGTGAATTTTAAAGAGTGCATTTACTTTATTATGCTTTATGCCCTATCGACGAAGTAAATTTAATTCAATCCAACAAATTTAAATGAAATGCAAGAAAAGTGTGTATGAATATTCCGTACGAGGAAGACATGAATTCCGTACGAGTGTGTATGAATATTCCGTACACATAATATTTTTTTTAATTATGTCTATCAAAGGAATCCCATTGTTAGCCTTGCCTCCAGGGGCTCTATCTAAAAGCTCTATCCATGTGATTCTTGGTGTATTTGTAATTTTTTTTTAATCTTTCACAGTGAAGTCGCCTGAAACGCTGGTGCATTAGACATTGGCAGGCAGCCCGAATGCTTGCGTCCCTTTTCTACGGGTGCTTTACCCAATCACGTTAGTGTGTGGCTCGTTGGTTGCAGGAGCTATTAAATGGCATATCAATCATTCTTTTGAAGTAAATAAAAGTAGCTCTCTTATTTGAATACCCCTTACCTCCTCTTTGTTTAATGTGGAGGTTTAGCTATTGATGCTCGCAGTTGCAATCATGTGCTGAGGGAAAATTGCACACAGTGGGTGAAGCCGCACAAAGATCTCCAAGCGAGAAGTAATCGCTTCACTAAAATAGGTTTATGTTAACGCTGTAGGATTCTACTTAACATGGGGAAAAGAAATCCATTCCAGCAAAAATTCGTATATACGGACTTCTCAGATGATTGAGAGGTACACATTTAGGCTCTCTACCAATGCGAAAGAGTTAAGCAAACCGAGGAGAAAAAATTCGGAAACCTTTAAAATCGAAGGCCACTTAACATTCAAAAATCCAGAAACTGTGTTATTGGTATATATTTTCCTCAAGAGAGCCATTGTTTGTCCCTGAAAATATTAAACCAATTTAACCGATTAGTTTAACATTTTCAAAATTTTAAATTGCTGGAACACCAGGACCGTTTTGAACCTTAAAGGAAGCTGCCGCATGCTCAATGCGTCAAAATAACACGGTATAATTTCCAGAATAAAACTCAATGATTTGCGTTCTATGCTTGATGGTGAAATAGTACATTTCTCACAATTTGGCTATAGTCCTGAGAAGAAATTAAAAATACAATACAAGAAAAATTTATTTACTACATAAATTATAAGGCTAATTATACGACATCCTGTAATTCTTATCTTGCAATCCAAGTAATTCAAAACACTCGTCAAGTAGATTTTTTATACTCTACAATTTTTGCAAGATTTAATATATAACTTTGCTTCTCTATTTATAAGTTTGAATCCTTTTTTTATCAAATATTGAAATAAAACTTTGACCCTCTTTTGTTGACTCGATTAGCCTGAAATGCTTCGCATTACCTTAACTGCGAAGACAGGATTTGTTTTTAATTTGATATGGATTGTTTTCCTTTAAGGGTTAAAATAATAATTCCTTTAAGGGAATATTTCCCTCATACCATAGGATAAACGAAAAATTACTCGTCCAAATCAAGGCCTTTTTCTAACGCAATTCGCCCAATTTATTTTTTTTCCCAAAAACATTATTCTATTTACTTAGCAACAGTACAGTTGTTAACAATGAAGGGATTTTAAATTGAAAGATTTTATCCTTCATTGTCAGCAAGTCCAAGGTTTCAAGGTATGATGAGACTGGAATTTGAATTTCTAAATCAAACAGAAAAAAGAATTGTTAACTTTAATCTCCGTTATTAATCCCAGGATGGCTAGGGTAAGTTGAGCTTTCACTTTTCATTCAATTGGAATACCTCTTGCATTTTATAATTTCCTTTTTATTGCAGCAAATATATACATATATACATATCATTACGGAACATTCTTAGTCTCAGTTACATTCTCTCGCTTTCCGATTCTCGATTGCTATCGTACGCCCCCTATCGGCGGCTTTTGTTTTACAATGCCATCTATCGGCTGTTAACACTCGGTCATTCTGACCTAGCAATCGTCCTCGATTGTTCTGAATACAATTCAGTTTTATAATTAACACATTTTTGTATTTCAACTTGAATACACATTACTAATACACTAAGAAGAATACACATTATACTAAAATTTGATATGATAATAAACTTACTAAAATGTTTTCACATACATAAATTCACATATTTTTTGATACATTAGCATAATAGTCAAAATTTTCTGTAAATTATAACTAACCATGTGTTATATATATATATATGAAATAACTCATTTGTTATCAGTTCTAAAATGATCAGTTCAAAGAATGCACTAAAGTCTTTTAGCTAATGTTCAAGAGTTCAAAGTCAATTAATGTTCCAAAGTTTCTGGAGGTTTTTCTATCAGCAAATATACGTAGATAAACATAAAAAAAAATAAGGAAAGATCTCACCTTAATCACAGCGGAGAACACTTCCATCAGTCCTTACGGACAGATCTGATTGGATTCCGTCGAGGAATCAAGCTTGATAACTGGTCAGTATCTTGATCGTCGCCGTCATCATCATCATCATCATCATCAGAGCTGGGATCGCACCTCCATGGCTTCAGCTGGCTCACATGAGCAGTGGTAGTGAAGTAGCGACCTCGATTCTTCGTTTCTAGTTGAGTTATTCTGTAAGTATCGCTAGGTAATATTTCCGTTATTATGAATGGACCTCGATATTTTGGCTGTGTTTTGGTAGGTTGACCCGTAGCCTTAGGGGCACATCTCATTACAACGATTTCTCCTTGCTCAAAGATTAGTGTACGACACCTTTTCCCATCGAATCTCTCTTTCATTTTCGCTTGTTGTTCCTCAATTCTTCCTCGCGCTTGCTCTTGGATTTCTCGCGGGTCTTTCCATGTATCTGAATCTTCGTCTGCTAACATCCTAAGTATTCCATCATTAAATCTCGGCGAATACCCGTAAAGCATTTCAAATGGAGTCTTATTTGTAGTTTTGTTTACCATGTTGTTAAGATTTCTTTCCGTCTCTTTTATTTTCGAATCCCAATCTCTATGCTGTTTGTCAGCCAAACTTGTCATTATCGTTCCTAAAATTGTTCTGTTGACGCGCTCTACCATACCATTGGCTTGGGGGTGTTTGGTAGAATTCAAAGTATGATGTATTCCGTTATCTGTACAATACTGCTTAAAATGGTGAGAAGTAAAACAAGATCCTCTATCACTTATTATTCTTTCCGGTAGTCCAAAATCATTAACAAAATTCTTCAAAGACTGTAAAACATTTTTAGCACTAGTACTCTTAACTGCAAAAATTCTCACGAACCTAGTCATGTTATCAATTATCACTAATACTTCTTGATTACCTCTCGAACTCTTTACGAAAGGACCCAAGTGATCCATGTGGACAATAGCAAACGGTCTTTTACCAGGTTTTATGGGATGTAACAGTCCTTGTTGCTTGCCACCTGTCGCTTTATTCATAAGGCACTCAATACATGCTGATATGTGTCTTCGTACGTATCGTTTCATGCTTGGGAACCAATATAATTCCTTAATTTTGCTAACTGTTCTATCCACAGAAAAGTGACCAAATAAATCATGGAATTTCACCACTACACTCTTCCTCATGCTTTTAGGAATCACATACAGCAGTCTTTCCTTTCCATCCACTATGGTTTTCCAAAACAGTCTATTCTTTTTGAACACGTAATTTCTAATTACTTGCTTCTCCTCAGCAGTTCGTTCTTCTTGTTTCTTCTTGATAATTTCGATAATTCTTTTCAGGTCTTTGTCAGCATGTTGTATCATTAGTATTTGCTCTTCTTCGGTTAGGGACTGGCAAACTTCAAAATTTTCAGCTATCCTCGTCATCGTGTCATCAGCTTCCGCTACCGGACCTCTGCTCAAAGCATCAATATGGGACAGTCTTTTTCCTGGCCTATGCTTTATCTCAAAATCGTATTCTTGAATCAAACTACACCAACGGGCTATCTGTGGATTTGTAGTCTTCTTCGCATTCATATATATAAGAGCTTGGCAATCAGTAATAATTGTAAATCTTATACCGATTAAGAATTGTCTTAACCTGTCCAACGTCCACACGATGGCCATTAACTCCAATTTGCTGGAATGATACTTTCTCTCTGCTTCTGTTGTTTTCTTACTGACGCAATAAACAAGATGCCATTTTCCATCTTCATCACGTTGGATTAGGATTCCACTCAAACCTTCTGCACTCGCATCACAATGGACTTCAGTATCGGCATGCGGTTGATAGTGAGCTAATATGGGCTTATCAGTCAGTTGTTTCTTCAATAGTTCGAACGACTTCTTTTGTTCTTGCTTCCACTCAAAGTATCGATTCTTCTTTGTCAATCTGGTCAATGGTTCGCTTTTTAATGCGTACTTCGGCACAAATCGTCTGAAAAATCCAGTCAGGCCCAAAAATCTTCTCACTTCGTGTACATTCTTTGGTTCTGGAAATTCTGTTATGGCTTTTATTTTTCTAGAGCCCGGTCTGATACCATCTTCGTTTATAATAAAACCCAAGAAATCTACTTCTCTCTTCCCAAATTCACATTTAGATAATTTCAGGGTTAAATTTGCTTTTCTTAGGCAATCTAATACCTCCTTTAATTTGAAAATCATCTCTTCCCAAGATTTTGCAGGAATAAGTATATCATCCATATAACACAACACCTTAGTATTCAACAAGGGGCCTAGGACATACGACATTAGTCGCTGAAACTCAGCAGGAGCATTTACTAACCCAAATGTCATCCTTTCGAACTGTCCTGTTTCATCTGGAGTAATGAACGCCGTCTTTAATTTGGCTTCTTCACTTAACGGTATTTGCAAATAGCCATGGGCTAAATCCAGAGTAGTGAAAATTTTACATCCTCCTAAACATTCTAAAAGATCATCTATTCGAGGCAAAGGGAACTTATCCTTTATCGTCTGATTATTAAGTCTGCGGTAATCAATTACTAGTCTATATTCCCCTGTTTTCTTCTTTACTAGTAACACTGGACTAGCGTAAGGCGATCTAGTTTCAGAAACTATCCCATTGTCTTTCCATTCCTTAACAATTTCTTTTATTGCGTTACGTTCAGCTGCATTCGTTTTGTACGGGCGAGAAGACACAGGCTTACTCCCGTCAATTTCTTTGATGTCCATTTTTATTACGTCCGTGCAACCTAATTCATTTAGATTAAGAGCAAAGCAATCCCTAAATTCATTTACTAATTTTAAGATATCAGTTCTTTCACTATCTGTAGTTGCCTCGTCAAATTTTATATCATCTATTTTTATTCGGCGAATATTTTGAGAAATGGAAAATACATGGTTTTGTACTTCATCTTTGTTTATGTTAGGATTGTCTGTTTTCTTTAATTCAAAATCTTCTGTTATATCTATTACCCTGCTGATACACTGATTTCCTTTTAATCTGATGTTATTGTGTCCTATGTTCATAACTGGGACTGTTACCCTACCATTTGTAACCTCCATTACTGAATCCGGACTTCCATGCTTGTTTTGAAATAAGATTAATCCATTATTTATATCTGGGGTTACAGAACGTACAAAGTTTATCGTGTTACTTTTTATTTCTATTGGTTCCTCAGAATATAACTTAATGTGCTTACGCTCCGTTTCGTTCATCAATTGTGCGAATGGAATTTTACTAGCATACCATATGTTAAACGAATCCCCTATTTTCCCATAAGCCAACATTTGATCGTTTAAAATATCTCTCCCAATAATTAGGTCATACGGCTGAACTTCATCATGTACGATAAACAAATTCGCGGTTGTTTGGATTTCGTCGATTCGAATTGAAACATGAACTTTTCCCAACGTTGTTGTACATGCGTGATTTACACTCCCGATTCCAAACAATTTTTTTGTTTCCGGTTGCAATGGCAATCGTAATTTCGAAAATACCGAAAATCTTAATAGACTAACAGCGCTTCCAGTATCCACCAAACATTCAATCGGTTCACTGTCGTTAATTATTGCTTTCTTCAAATATGTTGAAACGTCAGATAATCCATCATGATTCATTGCAACACTATTTTGATCTTTCATTTTGTCATACGTCATTCCTTCGCGACTCTCTGTCTGACGCGGGAGGCATTTGGCGTCACAAATCAAGCTAGAATGTTTACGATTACATGTCAAGCAGCGCTCTTTTAATTTACATAAACGGGCCATGTGGTTTTTTCGCAGGCATAAAAAACATCTTGCATTTCGTTTTAGACTTTCTAATTTCTGTTCGCGTTCCTTATCACAATTTTCAGAACTGTGTTCAGAATTATCGCAAAAAATGCAAACTTTCTGGAATGTGCTCAGTGCGGTTGCGTTAGGAAACGAATCCTGTTGCTTTCCTTTAAACTTCTGGAATCTATTCCCCTTTTCCGAAAATTTATTAGTTGACAGTTTATAGTCTATGCTTTTAACTGATTCATTATTTTCCCTTGTTTGACGAAACAAAAATGTTCGTTCTCGCGTTTCTATTTCTCTTCTAAGAAACTTTAATAATTCTGTTACATTCCAAGAATCATCGTTTTCATGCTGTCTATAAAACTCTAGCACAATGGAATCTGGAATAAGTTTGGTTAGTAATGGAAACAACAAACTTCCATATGAATTCAGTTCGACACCAAGAGTTTGTAAACCCCGTACTTGGATTTCTATCGTATCGTATAATTCCCTTAACTGTTTCAAATACGATGCCGATTTTACTGCACTTAAATTTAACAAATTGTTAATATGAGCTCTTACAATAATTTCTTTTTTTCCGTACCTTTCTTTAAGCAACTCAACTGCTAAATCATAATTATTTTCCGATATTAATAGTCCTTGAATACTGGTTAAGGCTGGTCCTTTCAAGAAAGCTTTAAGATAATTATATTTATCTACTTTAGATAAGCGTTCGTTACTGTGAATCGCATTATCAAACTGTGACCAAAATTCCTGAAACTTCTCTAAATTACCCTCAAACGGTTCTATATGAAGTTTCGGCAAATTTATTCTCGGTTTGTCTGGTTCACTACTCGAAATAAGTGAAGAATTATTCTTCAACGACAAATCTGCCTTATTTCTATCTGAATTCTGGAGATAATTCTTGACTTTCGATTTCGCGTAGATGATACGTTCTCTGTATTCCTGATTATTCTCGACTTCTGTTTCGAGATCAGATACTTCAGGAATTAAATTTTCAATTTCTAGATCTAACTTAAATATCTGATCTGCTTTTTCTTGTAGATTCATCTCACATTCTTCTAATGATTTTGTATCGACAATGTCCTGTTCCAATAATTCCGATATTCTCTTAATTACTTGTGTTGTTAACCTTCTTAGAGTTTTACGTTTCGTTTTTGCTTTATCTAAAGCTTTCTTTGTATTCTCATCCATAATATTAACTAATAATATAATTCTATACTTCTAAATTCTATACTCTGTTAGAATTATTCTACAAGTTCACATGCATTCAAATTTTTTTAAAGAAACGAAACTTACCCCTTCTTCCACGCTCATGGTATGCGAGGTCATTATTCAATGCGTGCTTGCATTAATAATCCGACTTCTGAAATGTTAACTTTAATCTCCGTTATTAATCCCAGGATGGCTAGGGTAAGTTGAGCTTTCACTTTTCATTCAATCGGGATACCTCTTGCATTTTATAATTTCTTTTTTATTGCAGTAAATATATACATATATACATATCATTACGGAACATTCTTAATCTCAGTTACATTCTCTCGCTTTCCGATTCTCGATTGCTATCGTACGCTCCCTATCGGCGGCTTTTGTTTTACAATGCCATCTATCGGCTGTTAACAGAATATTATATAAAAATCTCAAAGCTTTCAGATTTTACATTACGTCCAAAGGGGCATTTTTATAACGTTTTGTGTGTTACCTTTATTTACTAAATATCATGTTCTTCACACTTTAAAATTGAATTCAACAGCAATATCGCAAAATAATTTTAAAATGAGCATATCTTTAGAATTTCCGATACACAGTCTCGCGTGCTGGAGATAAAAATTTTTTCTTTCCGTACAGTGTTGCCATTCCTCACTCTGAAATCGTTGAGTTTGTTAATCAAAACTTCTTTAATGTCTGACAAAATATGAAATAGATAATAAAACAAATTCCAAATAAGGTTTCAAGATGCCCATATTCGGTGGAGGATTACGTTATTCAAAACGTGATGGCTCTAGGTACCGTTGTTTTATCACCGAGAAACATATATGCATTTATGTAGATTCTTCATTACTTAATTTCTTTAATACAGGCCTGTAATATTTGTTGGCAACAGTTCGAAAAGTGAATCAACGCAAAATGCCAAAACGAAATTAATAGCCTTTCTGGGCCCTTTGGTCTAATGATGCATATTATTAAGAGTCATTTTCTTACATTCAAAGAAAATGATGAATTTTTATAGCTTTCTGTAGATTAAAAATTAAAAAATAAAATATATATAAAAATCTTTTTTAAACTACTCCATATAACCATTTCTCTTAGTATAACTCCGTATAACCAGAAGGCTTGAAATAGACGGGAGTGTTGAGATTGGATGTTTCTTCGAAGGTGCCAAGGCCATAATTTTTTACCGTGTGTTACGTGTATAGTCGGATTCCACTACATCCTGATCCCTCTCTTATTTTCGCAACTCTTGATTCTCTATATATTCTTCCACTTACAAAAAGCATTTAAATGATCCAAATATTCATATTTTAGTATTTTTAAATTTGAAAGTGCTTTATTTTGTGAATACGCATTCAGGGAAATTTTGTAATCGTTATATAAAGGGAAACACAAAAGGTTTGACTCCATTAAGAAAAAAAAATTATAGAAATATTTTAGAATTTGTTATTTTTGACGTCATATTTAATTTGCATTGCTACAAAATGAAATAGAATAATTCTAGGTTGAGATGTTACCTTTAAAAGTCATTCGGTGATATTCTTTTTGTGACTTACAAATATCTTTAATTTATAATTTTGTTACATTTGGCATGCCAAAAGTATTTTCCCGCATGTAATTTATAAGTTTTCAAAGCCCAACACGCTATTAATATTCTCATGAAGTTTTATTACTTTATAATTTGGTAACTGTTAAAAAATTCATTAAAGCATAAATAGTTTTCTTTTTTAACTTATGTAAATAATATAACGCTTTGGCTATTTACTAGTATCGAAATCTGCCAATATTTTCCATTCTGTAAACTTCTATGAATAAAATCTCCATTTTGAAAAACGTATATTGATCAATATATTTTACAATAATTTGGGTAGAAATACTCAACACTCAATACCTTAATATCAAAAAGTTTTTCTAAGCTTATGTTTTATTTTTAGTTACGTACAAATGTCAACATCTCGCTCTGCAATTTGTGTTCGATCCCTGATTTGATCTCCGTTTTTAATTTCGAACACATAGGTTAATTAATCTCTTTTAGGAGTTACAGTTTTGCATGCTTTATTTTTTATAACCAGTACAAAATTTTCCTAAATATAAGAGTAGCGGAGGAACCTATAAGAGGTCAGATTTCGAAATTTTTGCAGAATTGATTTCTTTAAATTTAAAAATGCCGAAATATAAATATTTTCATGATTTAAAATATATTTGTACCCGGAAGTATATGTCTGTGACCAACAGCAGCGAAAATAAAGGACTTTTGTGTACATAGTATAAATATTTTAGAAAATCTTACACATACTACTCACAAAATCATTGAAGATCGGTATGTTGAAAGGACTTGGAGTCCAATAGCAAAGCTTAAATTCATTTTCTGCCATGTCACTTAATCATCTTGCCTGAAAATATCGATGACATTATATGCCTGAAAATATCGATGACGTTAGTTGAAAGCTCTGAGAAAGTTTTCACCTATACATTAATCTTCCAAGTGACAGTGCTCTTCCAAGCTGCTCATGAAATATGATTTGTAAGTATCATATATTACTCTGTTTTACTAACATTGTGCTTTAATACGCATTTCAAAAATAATAAACCAGCCATAAAAATATCAAAGTTAAATTCTTTAGAAAGGAATGTAAGGACAGGTGAACAGAGAGAGATCTTCAACTGTTATTCTTGTAGTATTATGGCAAAGAATATCAGGAAAGTTGAAATAATACCATAAAGCTTATTTCCTTTTGCATTGAAAATTTTATAATTATGTTAGGAATTGAAAATTGAAGCTAATGAATATTCAGTTGGTTCATTTAAAAGAATCATGTATATTGTAAAATAATAGTCCATGTATTGCTATAGTTTAACGAGGCTCGTAGTTCGTCTACTTAATGTAAATAAATCGAGTAATCCAATCGTATAGAAATCTTGAGCTTTACTGTAGTTTTGGAGTATTGTTCTTAATTAAATCATTAACAATTAAAAACTAAATATCTTTATTACGCTTAAAATGTCGCCTGATAATCTTATGCTTGAAAAGGTGAAGAGAAAGAAATATGCGTGGAGCGGACGAATTCATCTTGCAGGGGATTTATATTCACTTTTACTAACCAGTTAAGTTTATGCTTTCCTATAAGCCTTCATTCCCCTAATTGTCAGTGCAAAGTATTTATGCAAGTTTTACCAGTGGGAGAAAAAGTTTTAAATACTTAGTTCTAGAAGGGAAAGTTAGAGAGTGTAGGCAAGCAGGGTACTTTGTAGCGTGAGTTTCTGATTCTGCATTTAAAAGTGACGTAACAGCCATTACTTTGCTGCCATGAGACTTCGACGTGGTTTGGGGTAACAGGATTATCTGAGCCCTGGTAAAAAAAACTCTACTGTTTGTTAATATCTTTGAATTTTTAGTTTAGTTCTTGTTAGTTGAGTTACCGCCCAAGCGAGGCGTAGTTTATTAGCGTCAAGTCGACGCATTGTGAATTCTAAAGAGTTTTAATAAAGGGTTCTTTTAACCCTTCTCCTGCCTGATTTCTGTACTTACTTCCGCTGTCATTCCAAAAACTGAACAAAGAGATATCGCATTTGAATGAGAAGCTCACACTACAAAGTACAGCGCTTGCCCACATTCTCTAACGTTTCCTTCTAGAATTGAGTATTTAAACCTTTTTCTCCCACTTGTGGAATTTGCATTCCTTCACGCGCACTACCAAATTTAAATATTCTGGCATTGACAATTAATTAGGTTAATGAAGCATAAACTTAAACTTGACTGTTTAATAAAACTGAATATAAATCCCTACAAGCTCATCAATGTTTATGAGTGTTTAATAATGTTTTTAACCGAAAAGTTGAAGTTTTGATTAATTTCATGTTTATCCTCTTAACTTTACTGCTCATTTTTTAGCATAGCTTAAATCATTTAGTAAAATAAACCAATAAAAGTGTGAAGTTTAGTCTTTTTAACTAATAATTTGTAACTAAATTTTAGACAGACTGACAGCGAATTATCGGTAACCTAAAACAACAGTTGAGCCTTCAGAAAGGTTTAAAAGACGCTTTTAATAAGACTAAAAAAGAACAGAAGATACACCTAGTGCTTACAACTCGGCGAGGACTTATGACGAGATAACTTAAAATAATAGTGAGTTCAAATTTAAAATAAGCTAGTACTCAAAGCCTACACAATTCGAATTAACGCGAAGTTGGCTCACACTCTAACCAGCATAGATTTTCAAATATCAGCAATTATAATCAAGGCCGAAGACTACAAATCTGAGGTAGCAGCTACTTAGTGACGTGGCCTCGAGAGGCAAAACACGCTTTGCCTTACAGTCTAAAAAACTCAGTTTAAATAAACAGGAGCAAATTTGCATTCTGGCTTCGAAACGGAAAGAAGAAGTAACAGGAAAGGTCTAAATAATAATAACTCGTTAATTAATATAATGTAACGCTACAAAATGATTGATCCACCTTCGTTTATTCTCTATTTAATATTATTTGTTTATTATTCAATTTCGTTTAATCTGATCGGCGAGTCTCAAAGTGTATATACAACTTTAAACTTGGATTTATTCTCTATTTTTCAATTCTCCTATTCTCCTTCCCATGCAATTCATTCCGAAGCGAGTTTCATTCGTTCGTTTATTAGATTCTTTAGAGAGTCGAAGGCTTATTAGTCCTTCATAAAAGAACAGGAAATTCCGCACTTCTCCATACTATAATCATTTTGAGGCTAGAAACCCCAAAGAAAAACTTGTCAGAAACATGCGCTGAAGATAATCAAAGTCGAAAGGAAAATTTGTACTAAACTAACTGTAAAGACTCAAGTCCTTTCAGTAGTAAAATCAATAAGGATTATTCCTGACTGTACGACAACATGGACTGAACTTTCCCTTATAGTTAGTCTGACAAGAGGAGTTCCTATAATTTTCTTTGTTACTGGACAATACCTTCTCATTGTCTGCAGAAACACCAAATAAAAAATTCAAGATACTTCGAAAAGTCAACAAATTCGACAATATTTCGTCAAGTGTCGCCTATTTCGAAACATTTTGAAATGCTGCATTTTCAGTGCTAGTAAAATTTCAACAGTCTGTGTGCAAATATATACATAAAATATTTTAAACTAAAACGTTAAAAATATATGCAGATTTAAAAAAAGGAAAATCATGCGAATATTTATTCAAATGTATTACAACACACGAATATAAATAAGTATATTTAGATTTGAAATACTACTAAACAAATCTGCAGAATTACATAGAAATGCCAAGGAAATGTAAGCCAAACGTTATATTAGACTGCAACAATATAGATTTTCATACGCTAGATAACCTTAAATACTCCATTCCTTTTGCATAGTTTATTAATATGGCAACCATCATTGAAAATATGTTTTTTACTTCCTTGTACGAAGTAAAAAGGAAGTATTGTAACCGAGAAAAATTTTAGATATCACATTTCAACGAAAATATCCATTTTGACCGCTATCGAATGCAATTTAACGATGTTTTTGCGTGACATCTGAACGTAAGGGTAGAATAAGGACTGGACTTCTTAATCCATTTTAAATCAGTTTTATAATTTCCCAAAAAAATTATAAAACTGATTAAAATGGATTCTGAAGAGATTTTTTTCGTAGCGTCTGTGCGTAAGTACGTATGTTTGTATGTATCTCGCAAAAACGAGTAGCCTCAGAATGTTGAAATTTTGTACATAGAACTGCTATAACATGTAGATGTGCATCACCTATTTTG